>VZUI01090330.1:0-27769 GCA_013401135.1 Cettia cetti
TGACGGGTGAGCGGGCTGCCAGATTAAAGTGTCTCGGGTGGATCTGGACTGGCAACACAAGGCTGAGTTATTTCTGGCTGATGGGCCCACCACACCTCAGGTCATCAGGGGACAGATGCAACATCCAGATGGGTTTGGGATTGAGGGGTGGCTTTAACCACAGACACCATCTCCCAGGTTATTCATGACTGAAACATGCACTGCAGTCAAGCAGGGCCAAATGGGTAAAGCCTCTGTGGTGTGAGGGACAGTGTGGAAATATAAATAAAAGGAGGCCTGGCAAATTGGTGACATCATGCTCCTGCCAGACCTGCCAAGGCAAGCACTGTGTGCTGACAGTGGTGGGAACAACCACTGGATGGCTGGAGATTAGTCCTTGGCCTCACACTGCTGCCTGAGGCACAGCCTTGAAAAGCAAGTGCTGTGGTGATATGGCACCCAGAAAGAGTTGAGTCAGACAGTGGCACTCACTCCTGAAACAGACCCATGGACACCTTGGCCAGAGACAGGACTGAGTGGGTGTTTGGTGTTCCCTGTCAGACCGGCCTCTGGGAAAGTGCAGCGCTGCAATGGGCTGGTGAAAGCGCACTGAAAGCCATGGGTGGGGGGACCTTTGGACATTGGGAGCTACATTTAGCAAAAGCATTGAGCTGGTTAGTTTTCACTAGAGGCTCTGGCAGTGGAGCTGGCCCTGGTCAGTCAGAAGCTCATGTACTGTAGCAGGGGATGCAGTCCCTGTGATGTATATGAGAAATGGGTTAGGGAAGGCAGCGTGGAGTCGTCCTGTCTCAGGCAAAGGCAAACCCGTGTGTGGGATTGCTTTTGCTCAAGGACCTGAGTGCACTTGGTGGGTGATGCAGAGGCATGGGGAAACATGATATTCACTTTGAGGGGATTTGAGTTTTGAGTGAGTGAGTTTGTAGTGTTGAATTGTATAATGACACTGTCACTGTGTGCCATTACTGCTATGGACAGTGAGTATAGATTGCTCAGATACCAGTTGTGAGCTCCTGGTGCAACAACCAGCAGACAGCACACCAGCACTGCTGACCTGAGTGACATCTATGATAGACAGAACACACAGCCAGGTGTTTACACCCATTCATGTCATTGCTGGGGCCAGGAGGAAGGGACCTTTGGAAGAAAAGGGAGTTCTTCCTGTTGAAAAACATCCTGTTGAGAACAGTCTGGTGTTTTGTTTATTGTTGGGTTTTTTTCCATGTAAGTTGTTTCTTTGTCTTGCACCTTCTGTAATTAATATTGCTGCTGTTACTGTGTGTTTTATTATCTCATTGTTTCCAGTAAATTGCTTCAGCCTGTGATCTTTGCATTTTGTGCTTCCAGTTGGAGGGAAGGGGGCAAGTGAGTGGCTGTGGTTTTAGCAAGAGAGAGCAGTAAATTGGAGAATTCTCTCCCTAAACCACAACAGTAACCAAAGAGAAGCATCATTTGAGTCATCAGCCTTACAAGTCTCACAGTTATAAACAGGTGGCCTTGTGGGCCACAGGACCCACAGCTTCCATGAGATGAGTGGAGCTGAGACAGTGCTGTCCCTAATCTTGAGGACTTGTCCTTAACCTTTCTCCTTGAGAAAGTGATCTACAATATATTCTCTCACACATGTGGATTGATATGTGTTTGAGGTCTAACATCTTGTTTTCCAGTTGGCATTACATCAGAAAGTCTGTCTTTCAGGTGAGAGAGAACTTCTGTTCAGCTGATGACCTCCTGGCTCGTCTCCACCCACCAGCACCCTCCTGATTGAATCCTGCTGCGTCTCTGTGTGTTTAATGAGCTTCCCCATTTGACAGCAAACCAGAAATTTAAGCAACTGGCACATAGTAGGTGGTCCCAGCCAGTAAGACTTGGATTTCTGGCAGCACATTCAGTTCAAGAAGAGCCTTTATGGCCAGGAAAGATAAAATCCAGGGACTGTAGCTGAAATGGCTTTTTCAAAAGAGTGGGCTGCAGTAAGTCTACACCAGCGTACAATTTTCCCCCTTTTCTGAATGCTTGGGTGAGATAGTCTTCTTTTATGAGGTTCATGTTTGGCTCATTTGATTTGCTTTTGATTTCATCCATTTGTGCTTGTGGTAAAAGTGATCAATTCAGTTTTTTGAGATGTGGATTTTCAGAGTCAAAGTCAGCTGCCTTCTGTAACTGTCCTTCCCTGTGCTTTAGTTTTATTTTCTTTTGTTACTTCACAATAACCATAGTTTACTCCTATTTGCATAGAGCTGGTGTTGGACATTCAGAGCTGCACTGTCTCCTTACATTTGCCTTCATTGATCAGTTTTCTGTCTGACATACTGATGACATTGAAAGGTTCTGTGTCTGTTGTTACAGCTGCAGCATAGTTCTGTCTTGGTTTTCTGTGGTGGTGTCTGTTGGTGGGTTCTCCAGCCACACAGGAAGCTCAGGCTTTTGGGTACTTAGAATATTCATAGATTGATGTTACTATGTTATTCATGTATTTTCTTCTATATAAATTGTATTTTGCTGTCTCTTCCATTGCAGATTTTTTTCTGCATTGGTGTACATAAGTGATAATTTTTGAGATGGTGATGATTAAATTGAAAATATGCCCTTTTGATACTTTCTTGTTTCCAAGTGACCAACTTTGTTATATAATGATGTGTTGTTCTGTGACTGGTGGGTGCCTTTTTGTCTTGAGTTGTTTTAACAGTGATTTCTCATTAATAGCCATAATATTGAATAGCATACAGCTTGCCCTTGTTGAATGTTGGAATAAGTTTTTGGTTTATGTCTTGGTGTAGGAACACAGAGCTATTAGCCTTCTCCTTATTAGGGTTTTATAAATTTGTGAGTATCTGTTTCTGAAAAAGAGAAACATAGGGTTTTTTTTCTGCTTTCTCAGTTCGCAGGAAGACCCTTACACAATTAAAAGTGACTTCTAAGTAATTTTTTTTAATTGGATTTGTGCTTTCATTAGTCCCTTCTGAGGAATAAAGAATGGTTAATAACCTGGAATAGATTTAATTTTTTTCCTTCAAAAATGTGGGAAAATGAACTGTTGTCTCATAATATTCTTTTGAAGAACTGTTGGGAGCTTGTAGCATTTTAATTCTCTTAAATACCCTAACTGGAGAGCCAAGAGTCCTGAGCAGACAAAAATATCTTTGATGCAGAACACTCCTTAGGCATTTAAATTGTAAGCAAAAAACCCCAACCCTTTAACAATGCTTGAAAATTCATTTGTGTTCCACCTAATTACTCAGCTGCTTTCTCTATTGGCCACTGTAGTGTTATTGTTTAGAGAACCTCAAAATCATTCCAAGAATGCATGAGTTGCTCATGTAGAAGATAAACAGAAAAACAGTGAGGTGTCAGAGGCCAAGGTGAGTCGGAAGCTTCTGCTTTGCCTCTGTAGATTGGAAAAGATGAGAAGAGGTCATTTTCCTTTTCACTGTCCTCTAAGCAAGCTTGTTTATCACACGGCCACCTTCTGTGCACATAGAAGTGGGAAGGCTTGAAACAAAGGAAAAAATCTGTAATTGACTGGGTTTAATTTCATTGAAGAGTATTTGAGGAACAAAGTAAAAATCACAGAATAATTTGGAAGGAATGTCTGGACATCAGTCTGGTCCATCCCACACTCCCAGCAGTGAACTGATAACCTAACATTTTATCTTTGTGAAAGGAATTGTGAGACGTGTGTCTCAGACATGCTGTTACACTGGCTTCTGCACAATCTTAAAATTATGTATCTGGTTTAGTCCCATGTATTTCAAAATTAAATGCATTCTTCTCACTGGGTTCTCTATTGAATTCCCATACAATACTTGTTTTCACTTTACTTCCTCAGAGAAGGCATGGCTAAAAAAGAAAGAGTATGAGTCTCTGCTGTTATGTCTGGCTGCTTTTTAATATTAGTGTCTTTGGTTTTTTTAGATTTAATGTGAACAACAAAATTCTTCATCCTGAAATTGCAGAATGGTGAGTAACATAAAATCTTTCTCTGAGTAGTGTTGAACATGCTTCTACTGTACCATTGCTTCAGAGAGACTCCCTCAGCAGAGCCTCCTACTTTACCACAGGAGTTTTAATTTTAAGTTGATTTCATGTTATGGACTGGAAACAGTGTACAAACATAGTAATGGTCTAGGTATCAGCAATGAAACCCAAAGAATTTATGTAATGTGTCTTAAGCATTGTATCTGGATACACATTTCTCCAGCATGTGTTAGAGTCTAAGTCACATTTGTGTAAATACGAATTTGTATGAATGGGAAAAGAACTGAGGATAATTTATGTTCTAGCAACAGAAATCAAACACAGATCAAAATTCTGTCTAAACAGGTAGTATTTAATTAGGTATCATTTCTTCTCCAGGATTTATTTTAACAGCCTTAATTTTGTTGAAATATTATTCATATAATTGCACTTTGTAACTCTTGGGGAATTCTGCTGTAGCATATCTGAAACAAACAAACTAGATGTGTGACTATGTGCAAAGCTGCTCCATTTTACTGGTTTTCCTCTTTTGATCAACATTGCTGACTTAGTCCACAGGATTGTTTCATAACTAATGCTCTCTAGTTTTCCATTTAGGAAATTACTGAAGAAAAAACATAGTGGATTTTTGTTAATGAATTAGGTTTTTTATCTAAGCTTTTTTTGTGTGTATTAATCTAGAAATGGGGAAAAAAATCCTTAGTTTAGACAGATAAGCTTAAAATACAATACACAGGTGCACCCTCTGAATACCACTATTGTAGTGTACTGTATTGCATGCTACTACATATTATGCTTTTTAATGTTTATTTTCAGCACATATGCTGAGAACCATCTTCTGCTGTCTCCATCTGCAGCTAATTGCCAGCCTGAAAAGTGTGGAGATGATTTTTGAACAGAAGTGATTTCAGAACATTTAGCTTTATTAAAAGGTCACATATCTGTTGTGGCAGATATTTCTCATTGCTTGGCAGGACATAAAGCTGCAAAAAGGAAGTGGGGAGGCTTGGTGTAGACATTGTTCCATCCCTGAGCCATGGATGGGCCTGGAGCTGTGGGAGTGGGCTCCTTGCTCTGCTGATGAGTGTGGGGGGGACTGAGTTTTTTACATCTTGCCTATTTTGTCCTCCTAGAATTTATGCTGTTCCTTTTCCTAAACAGAGAAGTTATGTTAGAGGCTTGATTTCTGAATTTTAGGGGGGTGAGGAGGAGGACCTGGAGAGGGCTCTGTCTGACTTCCCAGATTTGCTCTGAAGACACAGCAGGACAACAGGGACAGAGATGGCAATTTTAGCTGCAGAAAGCTTTGGAGTAGGGCTACAGGCTTTTTCCCAAGGTGGCTTTCAGATTGTTTCCATCCACCTTACCAAGGTGTCATAAGCTTTTCTCCTCTGTGATTTCAATTAAAGGGTGATTAAAGCTTCTTTAGGAAGCTCAGGTATGGACAAACATGAGGTCCTGAAGGTTGTACCAAGAGAGGTGGAGCATTGAGGCAGTAAAAGGCAGCACTTGGAGCTGGGATGGAAAGAATCATCTCTTCAGTGAATTGTGAGTGGCAGCCTGGAATTCTGATTTAGTTCTCCCTGCAGCCTCACAGAGGAGGGATGTTTGGTATCCACCTTCCCTACACCTGGCTTTCAAGGAAAGGGAATTCTAAGTAAAGAAAAAGTTCAGGTTTGTATTCAGAAATGTTTTAAAAGGTTTTACAGAGCCTGGTAGCTTTCATTTTAAGTCAGAAGTATGCTAAAGATGGTTGTTGGGATTTAAGTGTCTGGTGAAATTAGCATGTGAATGACAGGTCATGTATATTAAAGCTTACTAAAGTAGAAATCTCCTTGGAATGTCAAGTTACCAGCCAAGAAAGTTTGTTTGGAAAGCAATATTTTTAGAGTTAAGAAAATTTTTCTTTTAGGAGGATGAATTCTTTTGGGTTATATTCTGGGGTAGGAAATTGCATCCTTTGAATCATCTCCTTGCAGGGATGCATTTCATTTCAGATTTGGCAAGCTCTGAACTGCTGTGTTTTACATGGTACTTGTCAGAAAAACTTTGCTCTGTGCTGTGCTGTCAAGCTGCCAGCTAGAGATGAAATGGCTGAGCTTTCTGAACCAGCCAGGGAGAACTGGGAGCTACAAAAGGCAACTCTAGTATTACACAGACTTCTAATAAAATGCAGAAAAAATGGTTCAATACTGACAAGAGGCAAAGTGTTTATGGGTAAGGATCTGTTGCCTTTCTTGCTTATTTTTTCAAGATCTCATCATTTTCTCACTTGGTATGGATCTTAAAACAGAAGAATTCAACCTTACACTGGATTTCAGCAGTTTGCAGATGGTGTTTTAATTTTGTTTTTTTTTTCATTTTATTGAGTAGGTGTATTTCCAAACAAATTTTAAAACTCTAAATTTAAGGCTTCCACTTCAAATTTCATAGTGAATGGATATGCTAAGTATTGATTCCAGTGTTTTGAAAAGAAAAAATCATCTAACAGAAGGAAGAATTCAAACTTGTCCAAATTATGTCCTTAGTACTTAGGAGATTATTGACACCAACCCTTATCCAAATGGCCTTTTGTTCCTGTAATTTGCCAGTGTCTATCATAATCGTGTTGTTGCACATTTAGTATTGTGCAGCTCTCTTTGCTGCTCTTTGTGCCTGTATATACTGTATTTTCCTGTAATCTCAGTGAAAATGGGGTTTGATAGTTTTGTGTGGAAGATTTCATATGTTCTGTATTTTGCATTATTTTGATGGAAAGCTATAATTATTTCTTTGTGAAAACTGATCTATATATTAATGTCTTAAAACTGTGCATTTGCTTTTTGTGTTTTCAGAAGTTTTTTCTATTTATGCTGTAAACCTCTTAGCATTTTTTGAACTCCTGTCTTTGGTGTTCATGCACCTGTCTTTCAGAACTGCACTGTGATACCTCTCCTTTGCATAAGGCCACTGCTGTGTTTGCTGGCTTTGATGCTAATTCAAGTTTTTATGCATTGCGGAAGAGCATAAATGTATAAACTGTGGTAGAGAAATTTCTATAAATAAAATGTGGATAGGTAACAGCAGAGGTGAGAAAGGGTAAAAATAAGGCAGGCTGGTGAAGTCTGCCCACATGGCAGCCTCCTTGCACATTAGGTGGTCTGTAAATCTAATATTCCCAGGGGGAAGGGAGGAGTGGACATTCCCAGATGTTTTCCATTTGTCTCACAGAAAGGAGACTTTAAGGTTGCACACGTACTAAAAAGCAGCAAAACAAGCCAGCTGATAAAACACTGGTCTGATAACTGGAAACAAATACTCGTGGCAGCATTATCAGAGCTGCAGAATGCACATAGAGAACCAATTTATGTATCTTTGAGGAGAGCTCTGATTTAGGAAAATACAGTTGAGTTATGTGAGTTTCAGCCTCATAACTGCCTCAAATTCTATGTGCTCTTGACCACTTGATCAGGTCATGCATGTAATTTGATATCCAGACATTTAAAATGCCCAAATGCACTTTCATGATTGAAATGATACTTGGTTATATTAAAGTTGCTCTGTCCTATTGGAGGACTGACATGTGTGAAAAGACCAGCTGCTCATATGGCCAAGTGAAAATAAAGGCAGAAAATGTGTGTAAAATGTGAGGAAGAAGAAATGTTTTTACACTAGTAAAATGGGGGGGGGGAGGGGGGGAAGTGAAAGTTTTAGGTCAGTCCTGACAGCCAGAAGAGACTTGTGCTTCTGTTTCAGCTAGATTGCACTGTGCCTCCCCTGCTAATCTGGGGAGTGCCTTACATGTGGAATTTGTACATTGTGGCAATTGCATTAGCCAGAGCCTGGAAATTATTTGTTCCCATTAAAATATTAATGCCTTTATGCAGAGGCTGTAACTGGTCCAAGAGCTGTTTTTAATAGAATGCTGAAGTTCACATTCATGAAAAAAGATGGGATTTTCTTCCTATCCGTATTTTGGAAGTGGAAGAAAACATGAGAACTGTGACACACATCGCGTGCAAGATTGCTCTGAAGTGCCAGCCACTGCTGTGAGCCTGGCTTGGGAGGGTGCTGCTTTATGCACCATCAGAACAGTGAGAAGGTGGTGAAATACAGACTTTTCTGCTACCCAGATGTGGGGTGTGTGATCAGCAGTACCACTGTAACACAGGAGCCCAGTGTCTGGTGTAGGGTGAAGTTGATCCTGTTCCCTGCACAGCTCTACATCCTCCCTTTCCTTCCTCCTGGTGGTTGGGTAGTGGTTTTTGTTGGTCTCAGAATGACTAAATGTTTTCTGTAGAGTATTTCAGTGCCTGATCTTGTGTAAATGACCATTGCATAAATAGTCAGTGTAAGGCTGAGCATGAATTTCTCTGTTCAGATACCTGAGAAGTTGTGATCTAACACAAATACCTTGATCCTGAAGCCTTATGCCCAAGTCAAGGGAAATGCTTTCTAACACTGTTTGCACTTGCTGTGGAGCAGTTAGTAGCTTTTACTACTAGCAGATTGCAACAAAGAGATTAGACAGCTGAATTATGAAGCAACCTATTTTTCGGGCAATTGCAGATCATGGATATGTACTGTATACTGAAAGTAATACAAAGGCACATTAAACAAGTATTAAATTACTCTGCTAGCACATGCAGTCTTCCAAAGAACAGGATTTAAAGAAAAAAATTAAAAATCTATAAGCCTTTGCTACCTCTATCTAACTGGAATATATTTGAGCCACTCTTTTTTATGTCTTGGCTGAAAGACAGGAGTGGAAGTTTGTTTCTTCACTCATGGTCAGCAGTTTTTACCATACCAGTGTAATTATTTCACCTGGGTGTGCATTTTAAAATCTTGTACTTCTCATTCTCAGTTGCATAGTGATTAGTGTCATATTCCATTTGACTAAGAAAGTCAATCTACTCCCCTCTACAGTGTTTCTGCTTGTAAAAGCATTTTTATCAATATCAGGATTTTACAAAGGTACCTTTACTCTTGCCAGAAGAGTTGTGTTTGAAGGTGAGTGGCTGTGCTGTAGTAATGCACTGGCTGTGGGAAATGCTGTAATCTCACATCAGAGGCACGATGGCTGAGAAACCTGTTTCTGAGCTCATTAAAACAAACTACAGAGCAGAAATACAGTAAATAGTTTTCTACAGCAGTGTGAGGAGGAGCATGTTACAATAAAAAGGAGGGTCTTGGTGGCAGTTTCAAAGTGTAACAGTTCAGGGTCTTGGTGACTGCTGCAAACCCTGGAGTGCAGCTCGAAAATATGATTGAAATATTTTCATGCAATTCAATAGGTGTAGTTCTGTACTTTGTAAACTGTAAGTATGTACTTCACAGCTGCCTTTGAGATGGGCATGAAAAATACTGGGAATTCAGTTTGTGTAAGAGTGGAAGGAGTATGTGGTGTTTAACAGAGGTTATGGAACTGTGTCTGCTTTACTGTGCATGTCACACTCAATAGCTGCTTTTATTTGAAATTACATGATAGAAATACGTGTAGAGAAGAGTTGAATGGTGCATTTTCGACATGAGGTCAGAAGAGAGTATCAAGGCTTATAAACATACATGAATTCAGTATCACATAAGACATTTCAGTATCACTAAGAGTGGGATGGGGGTTTTTAGGGCATTGGTTTGTTTGAGGTTTTATGTTTTTTATCTTCCTTCAGAAGCATGTGAAAGAATGGACATCTTGGCTGTAATTATTGCTGCTGTGGTCTCTGAATTTCATGGTTTGGGTTTTTTTAGTGCCAAACAAAAATAGCATTTTTTTACACTACCCCTGCCCACCTTTTTACAAGTAGGTATTACAAATAGGTAGGAGTTGATATTGTGCTGAACAGAAAATCTGGAGCTCTGGGAATTTAAGTATGTAAAATAGTTTCAAATTGTGTTTAAAAGGAAATCAAGCGTGCTTGTAGAAATGTTCCATTTGAAGTACTGTTAAAGTTATGACAAATGCAGAATTGCATTGGTTTTGTTCCTAATGTATTGTAGAATGAGTTGAAAAAATGTTGATTGAACCACTTGTTTATAAGTATTAAATAGGGCAGGCTGATGTTTGAAATTCTTGTGACTTCCCTTTGTAAGATTGCTTTGCTAACGCTGAATCAATGCCAACAATACTTTGCTGTCATGAATACTGTAATAGCTGTTTGCTCTTGAGGTGTACTTGATCTAATCTCATTATAGGTGATGCATATTATTTTCAGGGGGTTTTCATTTTACATTCTTAAGCTGTGAAGTTGCAGTCTAACATGCTATCTGTTCTTCTTCTCTTTAAGTCGTGTCATTAAGACAGACATGGAGCTGGAAGTTCTGCGCTACACCAATAAAATCTCCAGTGAAGCTCATAAAGAGGTAATGGATCCTTTACTGTTAATAATTTTTGCTCTTAGTGTAGCAGTGGTACTCAGAAAATGTCCCCAGCAACCCAGAATTGCCTAGTAATAAAATAATGGAAAGGCTGGATAGAAATAAGAGGATAATATCCCTCCTATTACAGCCCAGTAATATACCTTGCATTGCCCTTGAACTCACTGGTGCGTTTGTGATGTGTGAGAAATGAAGTGTGGGTTTGGCTAAGAGCTCACCTCAGCAGAAGGTGACCTGCTTGCAATCTACCTGTTCTGTGTGCACAAATACCTGTATAATGATGGAGAAAGAAAAGATGAAGATTATTCAGGTCCATGTGCAGCTCTGAAAAGTTTAACTAGCAGGTAACTGTCCCCAGATCCTGATGGACTGGGGAAGTCTCTCCCTGCACAGTGTAGGACAGGGAAAGGATCCTCAGGGTGCTCCTCTGAGCTGGGTGTGTCCCTGGGGCAGTGCTGACCCTGCTGTGCTCTTGCCATACCAGTGTGGCAGTGACAAGTGCAGGCTCTCAGCAAGGCTACTCAGGTTGAACCTGGCTCTGCACCAGGGGAGCTGCACTCCTCTCCTGGTGGTGATGACAAAATCAACTTGGGGTCAGTTCTGTACTCCATAAAGTGATGCAGATCTGCCCTTGAGTTCTGAGTGGTGATGACCAGAGGGAGCTTAGCTAAAACTAGCTGATGAGGTTACTGACTCAGCTGTTCTCTTGGCTCCTGCTCCTCGAATGTCCAAGCTATGAAGGGTAAGAATGTTTTAAAATGAATATTGTAAAATTGAAATCTCAAAGGATAGTCATTCTGCATTCATACTCCTTGGTTTTTCATCATCCTTGAATAATCTTATCACATCTGAGAGTATTTTTTTCTGTAGACTAGCTGCCTAGAACTTCTATAATACAGAAACAGACAGAATAAAACTTCCATAGCAAATCTGAGAACAAGGATGAGATTTATGACTTGTAAACCAGTGTTTTTCTGTTGATTCAGATTTCAAAGTGTAAAAGAGACTCTCCCATTGTAAAGTTCATAGCTTTGTTTTGTCTAAGTAGAACAAAAGGAACTTGCTGCCATGTTAGCCACTGCTTTCACAATTGAACATGGATATTTTGATGAGCTGCACTTCATTAGGGTATAGTAGTTTGGCAGTTAAACTTGCTTTGTTGCTGGGGACTGCAGGCATTTTTAAAGATTAAAGTGTTTGATACCAGTGTAGTTTTAAAATGCATCTACTGATGTAAATTTAAATGAAGTACAGATGATATTTTTGTAATATAGGTTTCTCTGGAGATAGTCATAAGTCATAAATTCATAAATAAGAGATTCCCTCCCACTATGATGGTCCCATGCTAATATGTATCTTACAGGTAATGAAGGCCGTAAAAGTAGGAATGAAAGAATACGAGTTGGAGAGGTAAGAGTTCTTACACTAATTATAATGAAAAAGATAGTATCTCTGTATTGGGGGAAAAGCAACAGCTGAGACAACGCAGTAGCACGGATTCAGATGAGAATGAGAGTTCATTGGTGTTTGAGGGCCATTGTAAGCATTATTTTGTTATTTTGAGATGGTGCTTCATCTGTTTCAAACATGAGTTTGGTGAGGGGTCGTTATTTTTTGGTTAAGTGTAGCGTAACTTTCTTCCTGGAGTTGCAGTAATTTACAGAAGCTTGATGAAATAGCTGCTTGCATTGTTTGAAGCCATCCAGTAAAATTGTGTTTATGGTTAAACATTATTATTGCCTTTAGTCTGGTTATGCTTAGAAGACTGCATGAGTGGGTGTTTAAGAGTCCTGGGAAAGGCTGTGTTCAATTACATTTTGTCTGCAATTACGAGGCAGCAGTACCTGTGCTTAGCCTGCACAAGGAGCTCAGCTCACACATGTGCTGGGTGCTCTGCAGCTGCTGAGAAATCAATAAGAGAGCAGCAGATACCTCTTTTGTTGAAAAGAGTGTGCTGTACAGGCATCCATGAGGGTTTGGCTGGTCCAACTGATACACTAATGAGTGTCTAGATCTAAGGGAAACATTGCCTCCTCTCTTGAATCAATATTTATGTTAGATCATCAGCATTTTTCATATAAAGCATGGTTTTGATCATCAAGTCCATTTTTTTTAGCTTGTACATGGGATTTTCAATTTTCTAAATATTTGCATAATGAAGAAATAGAAAATACCAGTCATATGTCAGTTACTGCTGGTTCTTGGCAGTAATTTTTCAAATGCTTGTAAGCAGGCTAGAGCAACACCCAGGGAAGGGAATACAAAGAGATCACAATATTTGTCATCAGGATTTCAAGGTAGCTCGAAAGACAAAAAAAGCCCTTAGATCATATGCAATATGGAGAAACTGTTAGATTTAAATTTCTGCAGATACTATAGGCTCATGCCTTTAATTTGAGGCACCTTTATAAAGTATCTCAAATAGCATTTACATATACCACCAGGTAACAGGGGAAAAAATTGTTTACATTCTGTCTTTA
This sequence comes from Cettia cetti, assembly GCA_013401135.1. NCBI lineage: Eukaryota > Metazoa > Chordata > Aves > Passeriformes > Sylviidae > Cettia > Cettia cetti. The sequence continues at coordinate 12,813 of VZUI01090330.1, forward strand.
TTTATGAAATTTGTGTTCATTTTGCTCACTGGCCATGCCATATGTGCTGATAGTGAAGTTTTGGCTTTGGAAGTCATTAGCAATCAAAAATTTCCCTAGAGCAGAATTTGTTCTCAGGTGCTTTTAAATGTCATGATCCTGGCAGTTTGATTTAAATGTCATACAACAACTATGTATATAAACACTCTTCTGTAAGTCTACAAGGCATATTACCTTTCTTCTCCAGGACTTTCATTCCTCCCTGGCTTGCTCCTTCCATACACATCAACCTTTTGAAAAGATTATTTGTGTCTTTCAATTGAAAAAAATAAATTAATTAAATGGCTACTACATCTACTTAAAATTGCCTTCTGTTCTTCCATACATCTTGATGGATTGCACTTCTTGAAAGGGTTTGAAGTTATTTAGCTAATAAAAGAGGTCTTGGCAGACTGCTCTCCTGTGTCTGCCTTGGAGACTATAATTAGAATTTCGGTTTCTTTTACTGGTGGAATTCATCCCTGCACCCATTCCTTTAGAGAAAAAGGGCCCTAAAAATTTAAATGCTGTCTGCTATTCTTCTGTCTGCTAGGGAGAATAATGGCAGAGATCCCAAAAGCAATTAAAATTTTCTCTTACTCGATGTAGGACCTAAGTGTTGCCTTTTCTTTGTCCATTTGGTTAAACACTGGTAAATGATTTTGAACAGTAATGTGTTAATGCTGAGATATATAAAAAAAAATAAATGCATTTAACTGCAACTCCAATCAGCCCTGACTTCTTTTCTGGTTTGATATTATTTAACTTTAATGTGTGGTTGGTTGACTTTAAGGAGACAGCCAAGGCAATTGTCTACAAACAGTAATTCACAGCATGTGCAATTGCATGTAAAGTCATTTTGGTAGGTCAGATTCTGGGTTTTCTCTGAAGCAGTTTGTTTAGTATTTGTGCTTATCTCATGTTTAATTAATCTTCTTTAATTAAAGGCTTTTAATTATGAAACTGCTCTGTGGTGAATATATTGTTAAAATACAGTAAAATGGTTAAAAAATCTTCAGCTTGAGAAGTGTGTGAATAAATTCTGATTTCAGCGAAGTTGTTTAAGTGTGCATGTATAGACAAAGATGTTTTGTGTGTGTATATATATATATACACACTGTGTATATATATATAAACACACTGAAAGTACTAATTAGGACCTACAGTTATCTGTTTCAGAGTGCTCTGAAGGCCTGGAGATAACTTCTCTAGACCAGTGTTTATCAGTTTCTAGATTTCATCTGTGTATTGTTTACCGGATGAAGTGTGGAATCTTCTGTACTTTTCCTCATTTGTTCCCTTTTTATTGAAAAGAGCATTTTTAAGATTGGGGTAGCTACTTGGAATGTCAGTTTGATTGGGGAATGATGTGGAAGTGTATGTTGTAGCAACAGGTGAGTGACTTCCTGCATCACAGCTGTTGTATGCATTGCCCATGTTTGGGGGTGTTTATCCTCTTCTTAATGGCACTGAAGGTGCTGCTGTTACCAATTGTCCAAAATATCAGAATAAGAGCTCCAAAACTGAAGTTGTGTTGAAGAGGTTGTCGTTTATTCAGGCCTGAGGTTCATGCTGGAGATGCTATCCTAACGTGGACACGTGGTTCTGTAAGAGTGTCACTTACATACAGTTGCTACATGCATATTAAAATTTAGCCATTACCATAAATCCCACCCCATGGTCCCAGAGATTCGGAATACAAAACTTAAAACTCCATTCTGCTATAACAGCAATAATTTGAAGAATAAAATGGCAAAAAAGCAGCTACAGAGGCTTTTTCTTCTTGGTTTACAATGCTTACAGGCTATTTTTACACCTTGCCTCTCTTACCAGCTGAGGCTGATAAAAGTTCTTTATTCCTGTTGTTTCCAGTGCTGTCCCTGATTCCAGAGCAGAGCTTGGGCTCTGAGATGAGTTGCTGTTGTATCTGTCAGTGTTAAATTTCACTATCTGGGGAAGTCTGAGAGCGCTCTCACAGATTATGGCTCTCATCTTTCATTTTTCTCTCTCCTCTGCTCCAGTGGAACAAACTGAAAATAAAACACACATGTTATTTCACTAGAAAAGAGACAATAGCTAGAATAATTTTATTTTCCTTTGGGTATTTCCTTTTATTGAAATGCTAATGATTTTAGCTGATCAGTACTTGCCACTTAACCATTTCCTGGTGATTTTGCTTTTTGAATGTTTTCAAAAAAGTCACTGACTTCTGCAGCAAATGATCTTCAAAAATACTTGGGTTTCTTTTCATGAGGCTGGATAGAATTTCAGCACAATTATAACCTTCATAAGTCGTTCACATAAGTGTGCATAGATAGTAAATAAGAACTCCCAGTGCAGCTGACAAAAATACACAGGTGAATCTTTCAGAGTTGCTTTTTGGCATGGGAATGGTGTTGAATTGTGTCATGGCCCTCACTGGTATTTGTGTATTTTTATTAAACAAGAGACCAGCACTCCGTTCATCTCAGGCAGCATGTCAGTCTGCTCAGTTATTGATATGTCTTTTATGTCTTTTTCTTTTCCTTTCTTGTTCATTTTTTTTTAAACAGTTAATGTTGTGTAGCCTGGGAATGGCTTGACTGCCTTATTTCCCAAACTGCCCTGCAGTTAGAGATGTGTTTTTAGATGTAGGGTGTTGCTATCAAAAGGTTAATTTTAAAACTTTAAAATACATGTGAAATGGAAAGAGATGTGGAAGGTGAGTTTTTCCTGTCTTTTAAAATCCCCAACACAATCCAGTTATTTTCCCTTTGTTTCTGCAGGCCTGTGTGGTAGGATGGGAGTCTGCCTGCTGTCTGCATGGTGGTTTGGTGTAAGATGATCCTGTACCTGATATTATTTATTTGTCTGTGTATATAGTTCTAGCACAAGGGTTGAAGGAAGAAGTGGATCAGCCACAATCTCTGTTTTTAGCAAGAACTCTCACTAGACAGCAGCCCAGGAGCTTCTGTTTGACATGGATGCAGTGGGGCTGGCAGGGAAGGAGTAGCTGAGCCACTGGTTTTGTACCTCTTCCCCTGTTAGGGGCAGCAGGGGTGATCCAGGCCTTCCTAAAAATGGTGATGTGAAATGACCTTGGGTGTCCAGGGCCAGGTAGGCAGCTTAGTGCTGACAGCTCTGACAGCAAATGCTGGGTACCTGTTAATTGCTCGTTTGAGCAAGCTGCTGAATCTCATGTGTTCAGTGCCCAGAGGGAAGACAGATAAAATGTGTTTGTCTGGAAGAGCAACTGGATTCAGAGAGACACTTCTTGCAGCCTTCCCCTCCTGCCCACTTTCCCTACATACAGCTGGTCCTTTGATGTTTTAAATTAGGCTGTCGCCACTCATTTCCTAATCCAGCTGAAGTAAGGTTGTAAATAGTCTTTAAATAAATCTAAATTTAAAAATTGCTTTAGAAAACCCCTGAGCATTGTGTCAGTTCTGTGACATACAGAGGCACAATTGCAAATGTGCACACTTGTCTCAGCAGAAATGAGGGAGAGGATTACCTGGGAGCATGGAGACCTCCTGTCTCAGCACCTCATCTGCTTTAGGAGATCCACTGCAGAAGGTTCAGCTGCCCCAGCCCTGGCAAACATATGCCCAGTTCCAGTTGGCCTGCTCTTCCCCTTCTGCCCAGCTGAGAGGAGAAGTGTGGGAGTTAGGCACTTCTTGTGGCACTGCAACCTCAGAGACCCATTTAACCTGAACTGCTGGTGGTTGGTGATGGACTCCATTAGCTGCTGGGAGGGAGCAGAGCAGTTTCAGCATATTCCCAATAACCTCTCAGATTTTCCCTTTGCAGGAGGTCCTGGGGGAAGCTCAGATGTTCTTTCAGTCACCTCCTGGTGCAAGAGTACTGTTTAATTGCACAGGCCACTCTTGTGATTGAAATTCCACATAACTGGGTTTTACCTTCTACAAAAAACCTGTGAACTTGGACCACGTGAGAGATTTAAAATAACCCTCTCTATCATCACGGAGATAACAAAGAACAATTACCATGCTTGTATTGGAAAATGGTTGCCTTTAGAAAGGGCTGTGGCAGGATGTGCACCACATGTGTGCATACAGAACTCGGCTTATGGCATAGCAAGAGATAACCCAGCTTTGAATTGTGTCACTGTGTCACTAACACTCACAGGGTTAGTAATATAGTAAATGTGATAACTCATAACTATCCTTTGATTATCTTTTTGGAACTAAAAAGTAGTAGCATTTTTATTTTAATTTTGTAACTGATTGAAAATTACAAGCATTATTAATTTCTATGGATGTTTTCTACAGTGACTTACTATTAGTCACTGCAGTGACTATTACTCTATTAAAGGAAGAACAAGCTTTCTTCTCAAATTAGCAATGATCTCAGTTTTTACTGAATCTAGTGTGGTATTGAGATACTGAACTAATTAACGTTGCTAATGACAAGATATGTGAAATGAAACTCATTGTAAAAGACAGCAGGCTGAAATTAATATTTGATGTGGATTTTGTTCATGCTTGTTCAGACAAGTCAAAAGTAAAAGATTCTACTGTGTGTGAGGCTTTATCTGCATTGTAAGCTTTGCCTCAATAATTTTTGCTAATTACTGATGAAGCACAGAGATGACAACTTTTTATTTGTTGGCCATCTTTTGATAAACAGAATTGCTCATGATCAGAGACCAGAAGCTCAGCTTGAAGGAAATGGATAGAATACAAAGACTGTCCTTAATGTCATGATATCACATGCTGACCTGAAAATTAAACCTATTTTACACACATGAAAAGAGCAGATTTTATTCCTTGCTGCTGGCATGCCCACTGCATAAGTTCTTTTCCAAGTTTGTTCTTAGAGCATCCTCATCATCATAGTGTGCAAGTGACACCTTACAGCTTATTAAGCAGCATTTCTAATGTCTATTGTGATGGCTCTTTTGTTTGATTTTTGTTTGGTTTTCTGTTGTATCATCTATCTAGGGGATGAACTGTGCAGAATTGTGTACTGTTTTGGCAGGTGGTAGTTTTTTGAGTGTTTGCATTATCAGCAGTATTGAAAAATGCAAGATCAGGGTTGTTGTTACAGGATGATGTATATCACAGAATCAAGGTTGGAAGAGGCCCTAAAGATCAAACCCAGCCATCAACTCAGCACCATCATCGTAAACATTACTCCACTTAACCATTTCCCAGTGCCAAATCCAGATTCCTCTTAATCACCTCCAGGAATGGTGACTCCACCTTCTTCCTGAGCAAACTATTCCACCACCCAGTGAGAAATATTTTTACGATAGCCAGTCTGAGTCTCCCCATCTCAGCTTGAGGCTGTTTCCTCTCATCCCCTCACTGTAAACATGGCAGAAGAGATCAGCCCCAGCTCCCTGCACCCTCCTGTCAGGGAGCTGGAATGAGTGAGGTCTGAACCTTCTCTTCTCCAGACTGAACAAACCCAGCTCTCTCAGCTGCTCCTCATGGGACATTTTCTCAACTCTTCATGAGCCTTGCTGCCCTTCTCTGGACACACTCCAGCCTCTCAATGTCCTTTTCCACCAGGGCCAGAGCTGGGCACAGCACTCGGGGTGTGGCCCCAGCAGTGCCCAGCACAGAGGGGAAGGCACTGCCCTGGTCCTGCTGCCCACGCTGGTGCTGATACAGGCCAGGTGCCATCAGCCTCTTGCCCCCTCTTGGGCACACTTTGGCTCACACTGAGGCAGCTGGATGTGGTACTTGGCTTTGTGGAACCTTATGCCGTTGTCCTTGGCCCATTGATGGAGTCTGTCCAAGTCTCACTGCAGAACCTTCCTGTCCCCCAGCAGATCCACACTCCCCCACAACTGAGTGTCTACAGATTTACTGAGGGTACTCCCAGTCCCCACATCCAGATCACCAGTAAAGAGGTTAACCAGCACCAGCCCCAAAACTGAGCCCTGGGGAGCACCACTAGCCACAGGCCCCACCTGGATTTAGTTTCATTCACCATAACTCTCTGGGCATGGCTGTCAGTCAGTTTTTTACCCATCAGGGTCCACCCATCTAAGCCACAAGCAGCCAGTTTCTCCAGAGAATGCTGTGGGAGACAGAGTCAAATGCTTTACTGAAGTCTAGATAGACACATCCACAGCCTTCTCCTCATCTGCTGAGTGGTGACTTTGTCATAGAAGATCAGGTTGATCAAGCAGGATCTGCCTTTTATAAATCCATGTTGGCTGGGTTTGATCCCCTGTGTCCTGCACATGCCATGTGATGGAACTCACTGATGCTCCATTACTTTCCCCAGAACTGAGGTCAGCTGAAAGGCCTGGAGTTCCCCAGATCAGCCTTCCAACCCTTCTTCTAGATGGCTGTTACATTTGCTAATTTCTAGACAGCTGGAACTTCTCCAGTTAACCAGGACTGCTGGTAAAGGATGAAGAATGGTTTGGCAAGTTCTTCTGCCACTCTGGGGTGGATCCCATCAGGGCCCATAGACTTGTGAGTGTCTAACTGGCTGGGCAGGTCACTAGCCACCTCCTTCTGGGTTATGGGGGCTTCATTCTTCTCCCCATCACCAAATTCCAGGAGCTGGGTATCCTGACGACAACTTGTCCTGATATTGAAGACTGAGGCAAAGAAGGCATTAAGTACCTCTGCCATTTCCTCATCCCCTGTCTCTGCACTACCCTCTTGCATTCAAGAAATGATGGAGACGCTCTTGACTCTCCTTCTGCTGCCAAGGTTTTTATAGAAACTTTTTTGTTGTCTTTAGCTGTAGCGGTGAAATCAAGTTCTAGGTGGGCTTTTACTCTTCTGATCTTCCCCTACATGACCTCCTGTCTTCCTTGTGGTCCTCCCAAGTTACCTGACACCTCTTCCAGGGATGATAGATTCTCCTTTTTTCCCTAATGTCCAGCCTAAGTTCTCTGTTTAGCTAGGCTGGTCTTTCTCCCCAGCAACTTGTGTTCCTACACATGGAGACAGCCTGCTCCTGAACATTTAACAATTCCTTTTTAAAGCATGTCCAGCCTTCTGGACTCCTGTGTCCTTCAGGATTGACTCCCCAGGGACTCTGTCAGTCAGTATACTAAACTGTCTGCCTGCTCAAAGTCCAAGGTGGAATTTCTGTTGGTGTCCTTCCCAGTATAGGAAAAACTAACATTTCATGGTCACTCTGCCCAAGATGGTCACTGGCCACCCCGCACCCACCACTTGTCCTTTGTTCTCAAACAGCTCTGGCAGGACATCTCCTCTGGTAGGCAGGCAAAAGGGATGGAAAATGCTGGGACTGGAGAGGAATCTGAATGACATTAGACAGCAGAGGTGATGTTTCTGCTAAAATCAAATTGAACCTCAGGCAGTCGTAGCAAGTGAGAGCTACAAAGAGCTTTGCTGACAACTGGCTCTAGGTCTCCCAATTCATCTATTGAAAAAATGTAGATTTAAAAGAACTAATGAGACATATGAAGGGCCCACAAATTAATCTGCTAGTGTAAGGCACAGTTGCTATCACTTCTCAGTTGGTACAAACCTCTTGTAAAGTGCCATATCCTTCAGGACTATTGGACTGGATTTCTGCTCTTTCTTATTTCAGAATGAACTTGCTATGTCCTTTTAGTCAGTACTGAGTGGCAGAGGTGGGCAAGCATTCTTCTGTCTCTGGTTAGCAGATCATTTGCAAAAATTGTGTAACTGTAAGTTTGTGTTAAGACTGTGTGAAGTTTAGGATGTTACATGTAATTTATTAATAGCCTTTTGCCTGTGTAGCCTCTAGATTTGCTCTGTAGTGGAAGGTTTGCTGAATGTAATACATTACATTGGGTCAACTCTCCAGTTTTTGGGGTTTTTTCTTTATTGTGTGTTTGAAGGAGGAGAAGAACATGTCTATTACTAATATGTTGTTTGGGTTGGAAATTGAAATGGCATTCAGGAATTAATTTCCCAATCCTGCAAGATTTGGGGAGATTCCTGAGATGTTTGGTTGAGGGAGGAGTCATCTGCTTTTCATCAGTACTTCTGGCTTTGTGAGAAGGAAGTAGGTATCGTATGGCAAGAACCCATTAAACTGAGGAAGGTCCTGGCCAGTGCTCTTTCTGTTGCTGCTGCAGATCAGAGACTGGTGTCCATAAGGCCTCTGAAGGGACCTAGAATTTGTTTGGATCAGATGAACTTGGTTAGTTTGGGCTGGCAGGGCAAGGAGGCCTCTGTTACTCGAAGGAGTTCTTGGATAGATGATACAACTTCTTTTCAGCAGTTTTCTTTTTTACTTTGTGCTTCATTTTCATGTTGGTTCTAATACTTAGGATCAATGATGTGATTTTATCACCTATGATAGGCCCTTGGAGCTTGATTTGGGTCCCTTGTGCAGTTTAGAATAACAATTGAAAATTAATCTTCAGTCTGCATTAACCTCTGATTTCCAGTGTTGGTGATTGTTCTTTCTGCCCTGTCTTCAGCCAGCTCAGGTGCTGGAAAGCAGCCTGAGCTCCAGGCAAAAGGAGCAGTGTTTGTCCTGCTGGGTGTGGCTTGAGGCCAGTGAATGGATCAGGGGGACCTTGTGAGCAGGGTGCAAGGTGTTTACCCCTGAGGGGATGTGCAGATTTTTTGACCTGCCTACAGAGCACCTGTGTGGTCATTTGTTTGGTCCCTGCATAAAGAAAGGAATGTTGAAATGTTCCCAGGAACTGGAGAAGGTGTCAAGGTAGACTTAGTAGCATAGGTGTCTGGGTCTTCCTGAACCTGCTTCCTCAGCTTCCCTTCCCTTAAAAATTCTGACTTCTGCACCTGACTAAATTTAGTCCAGACATTGTCATCCTAAATTGAGTGCTATAATCTTTTATTATCCTTAAGGCAGCAGGTTTGCCTATCCCAAATGACAAATTACTGCCTTTTCCTCTCAGAATAGTTCAAGTATTCAAAAATCTATTGAGGGCAAATTAAGCTCTATGCTGGGACACCAATGCCCTTTTAACCTAAGCCCTTACTGCATTCTGCTTGCTCTGGGTTGTTGAACACAAGTTCAAACTTCAAATATTCAATTTGAAACTGAAAGGAAGATTATGAGGCATTAGTGATTATGTTGGCACTCTGTCACTGAACAGCACTTATGTGTTGTGTGCTATGTGGGTGGCTGTGTATTTGCTAAGAAGCATAACTGAAGATGAAAGTTTAATTATTTCTTCAAGGCAAATCCTTTCTCCCATGCACTTAAACTTGCATAAGAAAAATGAAAATTCATAAGGAGTTTAAAAATTGGCTAAAATTAAAAACCATTTATTTTTACCCTATTTATTCTTCTGAATAATAAAATTTCCCCATGGGTTTTTGGAACATATGTAGAATAATTACACTGTAGAAGTGGTGCTTTAGCTCAGCTTCTGGAGCTAGGGCAAACATTGTGATTATGCTGCAAGCTTAAATCTGGGTCTTACAGAAAATCTCAGTCAAGGCTCTGTTGCCATCAAGTGCAAAAAACTGTGACCCATGGATTGGTCCCTGTGGGAGCAATTACTCTTCACTGAGATTTTTTTTTCCAGCACTGAATATTATAAATGTTAAAAGAAAAGTTTAACCCTCAGTACCTCTAGCAGGATGTTCTCATTCCTGCTGGCAAGAATAAAAATTTTTGGCTTGTATTTGCATTATTTTATGTTTTAGCCAGGATTTTTTAAAAGCTTTTCTTTATAAACAACTGAAAGGTGAAAGTGCTGTCTTTTAAGTTGCTGTCTGCATGCCTTGGTGAAGACAGAATCGTGGCTGGAGCTGCCTGATGCTGCTTAATGCAGTGCTGTGCCCAAGCCTCTCCTCATGGGGCTCCTGCACATCGGATGCAGAGTGAATTGATGATTAAAACCTCTTGTCTGGCGGTGGCAGCAGGGGAGAGTGTTGGGGAGTGTGGGGTTGCTTAGGAACAGGGCTGGATGTGATTCCCAGCTGCAGCCCAGGGACACGTTTCGGTGCACAGCTCATCCTCAGCCTGGCTCTGCTGGGGAGTGGGAGCTGAACCTGCCTTCAGGGAAACCCACATCCCCTGGAGGGGGTGCAACGTGGGTGTGCATTTCTGCTCCCTTAATTCTGCTGCTTGTTCAAGACTTACCAAATCAAAGCATGCCCATTATTCCTAGCAGAAATTAAAATGATAATTCTCTATTACCTCAGTAACAGATCAAAACCCAGCAGACTTCCTGCCCCTTCCCTGTTTTCTCGTGTATGTACTTTGGTACTGGATACATCAATTGTGACAAAACTTTGGTAAAGTGGATAGAACTTGCATCATGTGTTCAAAGACTTTTGCAAAGTGACACCAGCTGTGAGATGCTGAGAGGAGTGTTGTGCAACCTTGTGGCTGGAGTTTTAGTCAGGAGCACCATTCACTCACCATAATACTGCAGTGAGACATGAAGACAAATGGGCCCCAAATATACCAGCCTGGGACAGGATGAGTCACCTTTGCTTGGACTTTTTTTTCTCAGTTAGTGATTTGTATTTATCACATTGTTTGGTACTTTTCCAAATATAAAATATTGATGATACTCAAAATAGTCCCAGGCAACATTTAGTGAAGATCTTTTGGTTTTGAGACATGAAGAGAGAACCTTGAAAGAAAAATCCAAAAGTTTTTTGCTTTCTAAAGGCTGCAGATTCATTTATGTGGGTAGACACAAGTGATATCTTTTAATTATTATGTAGAACTTCCACTGAAATTTAACAACTTTTTTTTTTCCCTAGAAGTTACGTTGGGTTTTGGTTCAATTTTGCTTACATTGCATAAGTAATTTTAAAAGTTTCTGTGAAGCCTTTCAGTAGTTCAGAATGTTATTTCAGATTATTGTGATAAGCACTGAAAAATTTCTTCCAAAATATGGGGAAATGCATTGCTGTCCTTTTATGAATCCCATTCTGCAGCCCAGGTGACATTGCCAGGAGTTGGGTGGAGCTCTGTGACCTCCTGCATGTCACCCCACTTGATCTGCACAGGATATGCTGCTGTGCCTGCATCTCTGGGCACGATTCCTGGGGGTTATTTTTAGCTTAATTACTTCGTTGTTTGCGGGGTGTATTCATTCCTTCAGGGTTCAGGCTATACATTTAACCTTGCCCCACATTCCCCTCCTGCTCAGTGACAGAGGAGGGGCAGCGTTATGCCCTTTGCCACTGCTTTGATGCTCTGAAGACAGCTTGGAAAAATCAACCATGTGTAGGGAGAGACTGCTCAAGGATTTCCCTTGAGACTGCCTGAGACAAAGGCAGTGTTACAGCTTTGTGCTGGGCCAGGTCACCTGGCTGTGGTCAGGGGGACTGTGGGGGGCCCGTGGGACCTGCTCAAGCTTGGGGTTCCCCCTGCTAGCCAGCACTTTGCACCACATTCATCTTGACTGTCTGCTGGTGGCTTTGCCTTTATCCTCAGCACCGGAATGGGGTGTAGGGCTCCTGGCTTCCAGCTACAAATCATGGCAAATCACAGATGTCACCATTGTCACTCCAGATAAATGCCAGACCATTTCCAGGTGCCATTCATCTTCCACCCGGGCTCACTCGCCCTCTGCTAGCATCCAGCATCACTCTCAGCACAGGTTCCCAGATCCCAAAATTCACCCATATCCCTTCAGTTGCCTCCTGTAGTTGATAGGGCTTGGGCAGGCAAGGCTGGGTTGCTGCCAGAGACCTGCCATTTGGAGCTGTGTTCACTGAAACAAGGGGCACAGGGCTTCTCAAAGCTGGCAGTGATGAAAACATGGCTTAAAGTATTCACTTTTATCTAGAAAGAACATGAGTGAAGGACTGAATGCACTATTGCATTCTGAAGGACTGGAAAATGGAAGTGCTTTGTTTGAGTAGTGGCCCTCAGCAGTAGTAGGAAGAAGAGACTTGGTCTATTTCAGGGATTTATAAAAAACCCCAGAAAATAAGCTTTCTCTGCATTCTTTCATACATCAGAAAGAAAGTTAGAAGATAGGGGTTAGCAGGATGCTTGTGTCCTTCAATGTATTTTTTCTTGCTGAGGGATAACTTTTACAGTGGTAACAGTACTTTTAAATTTTCTTTTTCTTGAAGAAGAAGAAAAAGGCATTACTTCCCTTATTTTTCAGGTGGAGTGTAGGTAATCACAGCTGGGCATGTTGGTCTACACTGGTAGACCATGCACCTTCTTTTACTCTGACTCACTCTTGAGCTACATTTTTGGGGTTTTTTTTTCTTTTTTGTTCATTCTGAACAAGTATTTTGAATCCATGAGGCATATGACTTGCTGATTCTCTTTAGAACTGGAAGCAAGTGGAAATTCATCAAGCTGTTGAAAATGGATCTGGGAAAAAATAAGTCTCAGCTGCCATGGCAGGTAGTGCACTCATAGACATTGCCAGTGGCCTTTGGATCAAACAGCAGAGAAATAGCTTCACAGTAAAGAGCTCAGAAAATTCTAACTAGGTAATGAGTAGTGGCTTCCTTTTGATTTACAGCATAGCTTTGCAATCAATCTATAAAGATTTGAAGAGAAAAAATAAATCTCTAAGGAAAAGGAAAGGGCCATACAATTAGTTGCTACTGTCTGCTTACTTGTCTTCCCCAATTCCACAAGAGCGTGCTGAAAATGGATGATAGTGTGCAAAAATCTCAGCTACTGGCCAATTCCTTTGTAGTTTCAAACTGAGATACAGTTTGCACCATGCTGGTTCTTGGAGAATATTCAGTTTCATCCTAGCTGTAGATTATGTGTAGATGAGTGTAGTTGGGGGAATTTGACAAGGGTTGCGTGTGTGTTGTAACTTCCAGCTCTTGTATATCAAATTCCTGCTCTGATCTCTTCTTTCATCTCCAGTGTGTCTTTCTTTACAGAATTGGATGGTGAAGTGGATGTGACAACTTGCAGAACCACATTCAGCAGTATTTTTTTTTTTACTCTAGCAAATTACTACAGTTCAGAAAACTTACTCACTAATCTTGCACTGGAATTTGGATTTAGAATTGCAGTTTGTAATTGTCAAGATGCCATTTGGCTGAGATTGCTCAGCCATTAATTTGTTTGAAGTTGACACTTGAGTTGAAAGACTAATAGCTGCCTTGGTGCATTGCTCAGTTTTAAATCTAATCTGTTAGGGAGTTTGGGTGTGCTGCAGCTGGGGATGTAGTTTGTCATTTTAATGGTGGGGGCAGAGCTATTGTTTGGGGACCTGGGGGTTTGCTGGTCACATGCACAGGAGGGTTTTCGTGGTACATTAGTAAAACTTCAACATATATAACAAAGCTGATCTGAAAGTTTTAATATGTGTATTGGAGCAATTGTTTCCACAACTCAGAACAATTTATCTAGGATTAAAAAAGAAAATTCGTATTTTTATCATCTAAAAAATTGAAAGAATTGTTCATATGTATGGATGTGACTCTTATTGTGTGCAGATTGCTGTCAGTGTTCCTGTGTGACATGCAGATAGCATCAGGGGTTTTACTGCATGTGACAGACTTCTAGAGGGATTTCAAACAAGGATTTGTGTGCAACTTTTAAGAAAAATGGCTATTAACTTGCAGATATGATCTTCATTTCCAAAACTGGCAACTTGTGAACTGAGGTGGGGTTTTCATTCATAGCAGCAATCTATCTAGCTTTATTTTCTCCTCATATTTCAAATTAATTGATTATTTTTTATTCATAGTAAAATAGACTTTCTTAGTTCACATAGGAATACTGATTTCAATGTTAATGATGGTATAGGCATGAATTAAAATGTTTCTCCACCCCAGTATTAGAAAGCTACTATTTCTTTATGTAGCCAAGTCTTTTTTTTGGTCTCTTAGTTCTTAATGTTTCCCCAGTCTGGCTCCTGCTTTGCTCTGGAATGATTTAGGCTGGCAGTAGTCAGCAGACAATTCTTTTTTATTCACAGAACAGGCTGAGTTGGGAAGGGACACACAAGGACCATCCAATCCAACTCCTGGGCCTGCAGACCCCCAGCAATCCCCCTGTGCACCCCTGGCAGCGCTGTCCAAAGGCTCCTGGAGCTGTGGCAGCCTCGGGGCTGTGCCCATTCCCTGGGGAGCCCGGGCACTGCCAGCACCCTCTGGGTAGTGGTGTTGGTTGGGTTTGTTTGTTTGGGTTTTGGTTTTTGTTTTTCTCCCAGTACTTTCTTGCCTGCACCAATTTATTATTTCAGTGTCAGGAATAATTGAAACTCAGAGCATAAACTGTGAAATATTTGGTGTGCTGTCTTTTACATAGCTAATAGATGTACTGGATCCCCAAAATATAAATCAAATCATGTAGCCTATTACACTTTACATAGTAGAAACAAAATATGAAATACTTTACAGTGCAGAAAGTGCTTTGTTGCTCCTAAGGGATACAATTTTGACAATTTTATGAGGTTGCAATTTATTTGTGCAGTGAGTTGGCCCATGGTTTTGATAAAAGTAATGTTCACAGAGCATTTTGCTAACAAGAATACTTTTGTAAAGCCACTAGTCTTGCTGATTTGTATTGTAGGACCAAAGTATCTGTTAAACTCCCTGGAAGTGTGCATGTCTGAGATACACTTGCAAACCCTGTGTGGTGATACTGTTGTGAGTGTGAACAACTGAATAAGCTCTCAGCCTCTGCTGAGGAACATCTTTAAGGAATAATAGAAAAGAGGAAACCTGTTAAGAATTGGGGGAAGCTGTATTACTTTTTTCTGATTCAGGCTTGATCTTACACAAAAGACCCAAAAACCCACATTGGCCTTGAGACTTTCATGCTACCCCTTGCTGTGAAAAAATGGTCTGATGTGGCTGTTGGAAAAATGGTGCAGTTGACAGGATTGACATTTCATTGAACAAATGCTTCAAACTGCTGTCTTGCAAGATATTCTTCTATAAAAGCATGAGAAATCATACTGCACACTGAACTGAATGTACATTGCTCAAAATCCAAAGTATGGCTTTTTCTACATGCATGTTGCTTCCCTTCCCTTCCCTTCCCTTCCCTTCCCTTCCCTTCCCTTCCCTTCCCTTCCCTTCCCTTCCCTTCCCTTC
>VZUI01090335.1:0-13212 GCA_013401135.1 Cettia cetti
GGCCGCGAAACCCCTCCCCGCCGGGGCCCCGCGCCTGCGGCACCGCTGCGGCGGGGCGGAGGCGGCGCTGCCTCCCGCGGGGGGACGGGGCATCCCCGGGCGGTCCTGCGGCTCCGCTCCTGCTCCCTCGGGCCGGGGGGGCATCGCCCGCAGCCCGTCAGGGGAGCCCGCACAGCGCTCGGCCCCGCCAGCCCCTCAGCCGGCGGCGCCCGGACATCTGCTGTCCTGTCTCACGTCCTCTCGGGGGCCGGCAGTCGGCTCGAGCAGCTTTATCACATTTCTCATCTTCACCCTAGGGTTAGGGCTTCTCCCACTCAGGCAGCCCCTTGCAAACTTCTCTCCTGGAGACCAGAGGGCACAACTCCTTGCTGTGCTTTCCCGGACACCCAGGGCATCAGCCTCTTCCTGCCACCATCAGTCCCCCCGCTTTTTCTTTCTTCTCTTGGCCACTACTGTTTATGCCAGCACATGGTTTCTGACCATTCCTCTTAACTCCAGCAAATAGGGGCAGCACATACGGTGAAATTGATCAGTGAAACTGTTGCCCCAGATCTGTGGGCCCTCTCCAACCTGCTGTATGGCATAGGGGAGTCCCTTCACCTACAGGAGACCTTCTGCCCTCATCTTTGTAGTAGAAACAATACTGACCCCCTTTATGAATGGAGTTGGGCTGAGGAAAGAGATGGATGTCCCACGTATTAGAAGTATGAGGACTCTCCCTGATGCTCCATTGCCCAGGTCACCATGGAGGTGATAATACAGCCCTGAACACACACTGGAGTGCTCCAGGAACTGCAAACCATCACCCTTTGTGCAAGGGCAGTGGGGAAGGAGGTTGTGGCATGAGCGGCCTCTCCATCCTGCCTTCATTTTTTCTTCTTTCTCTCCCAGTTCAGCTCATATTGATTACTCTTGCCTCATGATAAGAAAAAGATTTTTCTTTCCTCATGTGTTTTGAACTTAGGAAAGCATCTTCTTCCATACTAGAGTCTGGTTTCCCTGCTAAGTTGTGGTGGGGAGTCAGGGAGGTGGGCTGAAATTGTCCCTGGGGCACAAAGGGAGCCCAGCCTTCTGTCCAAACTCCTCTCTGCAGGGAACAACTCACACTGCTGAGCTCACCTTTGACAGGAAGTGCGAGAAGAGACGTCGTCCTGATCATCTCCCTGTTTCTGCTTCCAACTTCTGATAGTCCAGCAAATTCACCTCCCTCCCTGCCAATGATGCAGCTTTCCTTTGCCTTGAGGAATGCCATACCCACTCTCAGACAAGCCAAAATCCCAGTAACCTCTTTGCTAGGTTTGAATTTAGGCTGCTGCCCTTCACTGTCCCATCTTGGCCTCAACCCTCTCTGTGGACATTGCTCACTTTTCCAAAGCTGCTTCCAGTCTGCCCTCTCCGCCACTTTGGTTAGGAGAGGAATGAGAGTCACTTGTAACCCAGAGCTTCAACAAGGAACAGCCCTTCCGGGGTGTGGTTAGTGCGAGCACCATGGGTGGCAACCATCAGTGCCTGGGAAAGCCTGTAACAGCCCAGGGACACCAGGTGAAGGTGTGCCCTTATCCTCTTCTTCCCATATTCCTGTATGGGACACCTCATTGCCTAGCACCAGCAGAAACCCAACCCTGTGTCTTCACCTACACAACACTGGGAAGCACCAGGGATGGCTGATCTGTGAGAGAAGTGCAGCACAGCATGGTGGATGGGCAGTGTCCTCCACAGCCAGAGGCCAGACCTGAGCCAGGTGAGCAGTGCAGTCCCACAGCAGTGACCAGGCTCAGTCTGAGCATCAGATAAATCTTCTGTAATGGGCAGGGCTGATGTTCGAGTTCCCAGGTCAGGGTCTGGCTCACAGCAGCAACACAGCTGTAACACAGCTTAGGTGGGAAGCAAAGTAAGAGCTTTGGCTAAAAACAGCTGCCAGGTGAACGAGTGAAGAGTAGTTTATTTATATTCATACATATGTACATACACACGGTTTCTTCAATTTTTTTTTTTTTTTTCAAAACACTCCAAAGCCACCTGATGGTGTTTAAACCACTTGCTCTTACCAGCAAACTGGTCTTAAATGTTCAGAGTTAAACTTTTTTGGGAGAGGCAGGGGCAGGGGGTGCACTTTGAGTCCTGACACAAAAAACATTCCCTTCATTAGTTCCACATCTTTCCTTTCTCTTCCCTGTTTTGATTAAGGCTTCTCTTCTGCATTAACCCCCGAGGGCAGGTCCAGGGTTGGCACCTTGGCTTTGATGCAAAAACCCAGTGCCTACTGGCAAACACTGGCACAAGGTGACTTCCACTTCTGCTGTGTGCCACTTACCTGTGGTTTGTTTGCAATTAGCTAAAGTCATACTTTTCCCTCACTGCAAATCCAGGAGGATCAACAATACCTGTTCTGACATGTTTGTGAAACCTTTCCTTAAAGACCTCCAGTGATGGGGATTTTGCCATTCCCTAGCAATCTGTTCTGGCACACATCCTAACATCATCCAAAAGCCTAACTTCAAGGTTCTTTTTTTGGTTTATTTTTTTGTTTATTTTGGTGGGTTTTTTTAATTTCAAATCCTTTATATCCTGCCCTGTTCATTACAGCCATAGCCTTCTTGGGCTTGATGGTGTGCAATGATGAACTGCAATGTTTCCCTTCTTGCCTTTGCCTGAGCTTTCTCTTCTACATATTACACAATTCATTTCCTTCAGCCTTTCTTCCTGTTTTCTGTGCCTCCCAGCATCCTCACTGACCTTCTCCGATGTTTCCTGTGTCCATCTGCATTTTTTGATGTACAGCATCCCTAGCTAGGCATACTGCCCCAGCTTGCCTTGAAGGCTACAGCTCACATGCTCCAGCAGGATGGCATTTGCCTTTTTCATTGCTGGTGTTCAGTTTGCTCTCCATTATACTGTCAACTGGTTTGTATTTTTTTTTTTTTCTGTTGTTTTGTGGATTTCTTTTTGTTTCATTTTGGTTTTGTTTGTTTGTTTCTTTGGTTTGGTTTAGGTTTGTTTTTTTTTTTTTTTTTTTGAAAACTGCATCCATCCAGTTCCCTCACCTGAACCTGTGCTTCTCACTGCTCATAAAACTAATGCTGGAAGCTTTACTTGTTGAATATTGCCCTGTCAATTGCAGGCCATTTCTCCATCTAGTGATGAATCTTGTTGTCTTTGCTGTCCTCAACAGCCTGGAGTAACTAACAGATTTAATAAGGCAGTCATGGATGTTAATCATCCAGGCTGTTAACTGAAGTAATTAAAAATCTGGCATCAGAAGGACCCCTGCAAAAATCCTCTGAATATGTTCTTCCATTTTGACAAACACTGATAATTAGCACTTGAAGTACAATGATCTCATCAGTTTTACACTCACCATGCCCTTATATCTTCTTAAGAAAGGGTCATGACAGCCAATGTTAAAAACCTTCCTGAAGTCAAGATATGTGACATCTGTTACTTATCACTTCATTCCTAAAACATTGTGCCACACCAGGACATGAGAGTGGTTTGTCAGCATTTTTTCCTGATGTGCCCTTCTCTCTGCAACCAGAACATCATCCACCCCTTATTCTGTACCATTTACATCATGCCTGGATCTTATACTTTCCAACTATGTTATGTATATATATTTTCATATAACTCTACATGAGCACAGCTATTATTTCAGTAGTCACTGGCCATCCCCACAAAGATGTCTGTTGATCTCAGTTAGTCACAACTGGTCTATCTGGAGCAGTCCATACCCATTGTCTATGGTAACTATGACATTGAGTGACATTGTCATTCAACAACCAATATTACATGTGAAATTCAACATTACAGACTGTCCTCACCAAAAAAATCAAATCTCCTTAAAGCACCTATCATATTTCCCTGTCCCTTTTTGGTGCACCCAGGTCCTTGAGCAAAAATAATCCCAGGGATGTGAGGAGGGAAGATGTTTTGCCTAACACTGAGGAACAAGTAGCTCAAATTCTACTCAAGGATACTAAAGGTTCTTGGCCTCCCTCTCATGGGAGAAGTCAGTATTGCCTCCTGCCGACACAGCCTCCTGTGTCCTTGCAGGGTGGTCGGAGGAAGTGCTCAGGATGATTGGTAAAGCTTTAAAGTGAGCAGCCTCGACCTTTTCTTTGCAATAAGCACACCCGGCTCTGAAAGACCTTTTTATATCTACGGCATTTTACAGCCTGATTGCTTCTGAATGCCGTTTAGCTCAGTTGGCCAGAGCATGATGCTAACATGAAGGTTGTGGGTTTGATCCCTGTACAGGCCATCTACTCAAGAGTTGGACTCTATGATCCTCATGGCACCCTTCCAGCTCAGAATATTCTGTGAATTAGAGCAGTAAAGAATGCCTCAGCTGGTAAACCAACCCTTCCTTCCCACCCTCAGGAGAGACAGAGGGGCCTTTTGCCTTCCCTTGCTCTTGTATCACAGAACTCTGGTCACTCACAGGATTGCCAAACCTTCCATGCCATGCCCCCCAAGTGCCCATTAGAAGCTGCTTTCTGCCAGCCCAGCTTTCCCTTCCCCTCAGCAGAGTCCTGTCCCAGGGCACTCAGGGCCCTGGATGTGTCTGTCCAGCTGTTTCTCTGCTTCCTTCCCCATCTCTATCAGTTTCCCCCATCTGCTCTCTCTCTCCTCCTGACTGTGCTGCCCATGAGATGTCAAGGAGCAGCCCAGCTGTGACAGAAACTAGGTGTGCTGTGCACATTTGCACAATAACTTGTGATCAGACAAATTAAAGAACCAAAGACTTCATCACAGATTAATTTTCATTTTGAAGATCAGCTAGTATGGTTGGAAAAAACTGGCAGTGACTCATAATTTTGTTTCCTGCATGAAAAAGAACTGGTGTGCCTGAAAAGCTTGGCTGCCTTTATTTTCCGATCATATTATGCTAATAATTATTATGCTAATGAAAGACATGCTGTCTCTTACATTCTTCTTGCATTTTTTATCACCACTGTTGCTTTTTAATCCTTGACATTTCCATTTGCTAGCCCAAAATTACTTCCCCTCTCTTAGAAAATACATTCAAGAGCATATCCTTGACCTGGAAATAAGGCATGAAGGTAATTCATTACTAGAGCTCTGCTTCTTTTGAGGTGAGGGGTAGGGGCTGTCACAAAGACAACTCTTACTTCCCTCTGGGTTTATTTGCAGTAATTTCATCTCTTGTAATCTGCTCAAGAACAGCCTCAGTTAAAAATAAGATGAGAATGAATCCTTTCCACAAATGTGGACACATTTACATGTCCTCCAACATACCAATTCAGCAAGACCTGATTCTGTTGGGTGCTGAGGGAATTGTATGATGCTGATACTGAAATCGGTGGGACACATGATCTCACAGAGGCTCACTTTTGGTAAATATCACATTTCTAAAGGCCTCACTTTCAATTCATCACTTTTTATCACTTTTCATCATAAATCATCAGTGAATGATGGCACAATGCTCTTCTTCTGAACAATATCTTTTTTGGTTCTCCAGACTACACAAAACGACTGAATCTCTTAAACACAAAACTAATTCTGAACATTACAAAAAATCCCAGGATGGTTTGGGTTGGAAGCGGCCTTAAAACTCATCTCATTTAGCCCCCTGCCAGTGGCAGGGACACCTTCCATTATCCCAGCTTGCTCCAAGCCCTGTCCAACCTGGCCTTGGCCACTTCCAAGATCCAGGGGCAGCCACAGCTGCTCTGAACACCCTGTGCCAGGACCTCACCTCCCTCGCAGTATTCCTCGCAGACCGCAAGCGGGGTTGGGATCGGGATGAGGGCCGGGATCGGGATGAGGGCCGGGATC
This sequence comes from Cettia cetti, assembly GCA_013401135.1. NCBI lineage: Eukaryota > Metazoa > Chordata > Aves > Passeriformes > Sylviidae > Cettia > Cettia cetti. The sequence goes on from VZUI01090335.1 coordinate 5,797, forward strand.
GGGATCGAGATCGGGCTCGGGGCCGGGGCCCGCCTGCATCCCGCCCCTCTGTCCCGCCTCCCGGCCCGCCCCGGCCATGGCGGCGCGGCTGTGGCGGCTCTGCAATCTCCTCATGGCCGCTTTCTTCGGGCTGGCGGCCGCCGTGCAGGTGAGGCCGGGGCTCCCCTCCCGTCCCCTCCGCTCCCCTCCCGCGGAGCTCGGCCCCGGCCGGGCCGGCGGCTGCGGGGTCTCAGTGCGCGCCTCCCGCTGCAGGTGAACGACCCCGACGCGGGGCTGTGGACGGTGAGTACGGGCCGCCCTTCCCTTCCCCTCCGGCACCTCCCGCCCCGGGGGTCCCAGCTCCGCTAAGGTTCGTCCGATCCGGGGCCGCCGGAGGAAAGGTCTCGGCTTCCAGCTGAAGAGCGGGCAGACGCCGGGAAAACCATGTCCGCTGCAGCGACGGCTGGAATCCGACCGTGCTTCCAGGATCTGCCTTATTTCACCCCAGATCTGCACTTTCCCCTGCAGATAGAGCATCGCTTGCCTGTGCGGAGCACCCCGGGCTGCTCCCGCTCCTCCTGCCCGGCGCTCCGCAGTGCCCGTGGCCCGGTGCTTGCCTTGAGTCCTCGCTCAGCCGGGCTCCAAGGGAAACGGGGGGCGAGCCCCGCTGCTGTGCCCTGCTGCCCCGGGCACGGAGCTGCGGGCAGGCGGGGACAGGCAGTGTGTGCGGCAGGAACTGCTGGCTGGGCAGGTGCTGTGCCCTGGGGTGCGTGAGCCCCTCTGATAGCGGCACCAAAGGGGGGCAAAACGCCCCAGCGCGGGTGGAGGGTTTGGGGAGCCCAGGGCTGGGCAGGACCCTGTCCTGTCAGTGCTTTCCCGGGAGGATCAGGATTCAGGGAAGGGGCTCTGCAGTGGTTGGTGTGGCAGGCAATATTCCGTAAACCAGGAGCAGAGGAACAAGCGCTGGCTTTGGGCTGATGGCCCGGGACTCTGCGTGGTGATGCTGAAGTTGAGCACTAGCAGTGCCAGGGCACGCTGGAGGGCGGGGGACTGGGATCTGCTCTGTGCCTCTGACAAACTGCTGCAAAGGGGAGAAGTGCTGCTGTGGCTGGGCGCTTCTGCTTCCTGACTTTGCTAAGTTTTGCTACTGAGTAGATTTATATGTCATTAACAGGTTGTCTACTTAGTGCCAGCTGCCCTGACACTGCTTGTCAGCATCAACCCTTCAATTACAGGTATGATACTGGTGTGCAGAACAGTCTCTGCTCAAATTGCGCCCTCAAAAGGTGGTTGTTTGCCGTTTTAATTTTTTTAATTGAACCACAGATTAAACTCAGGCAGTGTGGAAACACATCCTACTACCTTCTGGGGGCAAAAAGCTGCAGGACCTATTTGTACAGAAGCTGGTCATTGCTTTAGTGCTGGTGACTGGACATGCTGCAGGTGAGGAGAGGAGCCCAGCAGAAAGCCCAGCTGGGATGGGCTTGCCTTTACACCCCAATTCCAGCTTAAAGCCTTCTGGAGCAGAAGCCTGGGAGCATGCTCTAAACCTGGCTTTGTGTTGACCTTAGTACTTTAATTCACTTTGTTTCGTTGTTGTAAATCTGTGGTTTTGTTTATCTACCTCGTGCAAGAGCATCTGAGCTTTGCACACTTCCGTGCAAGTGCTAAAGGTCTTGTTCAGTGCCAGCTATTGCAGCTGCCCCACAGAGCAATGGGCAGCAATAGGAACATTCAAGGGCTGTGTTTCCAAGGGTGTTTACTGTGGGGGCTAACACCAGTTCATAGGATCATTCAGATCAGATTTGTTTCAGTTCTTCAGAACACAGTTAAGATTTTTCTATTTTAATTCAATGGAAATAATTTAAGGCCATTTTATGTAAAAAAAAAAGTGACTGTATCTGTTCTGGATGAATACTTACATTGAATAAACTAATCACACTCAGAAAAGAAAACCTTCAGGAGTACACAGTATTGTCACAAATGACACCATTGCAATCACTTGGCATTCTGGACACCTTAATCATATAAAGTGGCAGCATTTCTAAGGTCAGAACTCATGAGAGTTGCTTGATTGTGGTTTTGAATATTTCAGGGGAGGTTTACTGTGTAATAGGTGACATGATGGCATTTCACTGGTCAAGAGAATCTGCATGTTAAACTCATAGTTAGGATTTTCCTTGTGCCAAGATCTGTGGAAAATAAAGATTATAATAGGGCAACTTTTGTGAAACTGCAGGTTTATGTAAATTCACCAAGGGATATTTGCCATTCAGGTCTGTAGAAGAGCCAGATGTGTTTATTCATGCTTCATGATAGTGGCTGACAATCTATTTTTCCCCCCAGACAATAGTGTTTGGAGGAGCCTCTGTGACCTTCATTCTGCTGGTTGTGTTGTTGGGACCATTGTCTTGGCTTGCTCTTTGTTTGCTTACTCTCAAGGAAACATTTTTCACGAAGAGGAAGGCAGGTAAGCAGTGGGTTTTATTTGCCTCAACCCAAATCCAGCTCACCAGGCCATCTCCTCCTGGTGTTGCCTTCCAAAACTTTATTTCCTGGGCTGTTGCACTAAATGCTGTTGGTCCAGAGGAATCAGACCAGAGAGGAGGGACCATAATGCTCCAAACCAGTGATTCCTTGGACACAGGGAGGTGAACAGTCATTGCTTCCCTGATTTGTAAATACCTCTATAATTACAGTCCTAGTAAAATATATTGAACTTCTCCAAAGGAGCAGCCACTACTGTTTTGGAGGCAAAATTTGTATTGTTTGTATTATGTTCTGATCTGTTTTTTGTTTGGCTTTTTAGAGAGTTGTTTGGTCTGGTGATTATTACAATATGGATGAGTCTTTGTCGCAGTTCAGCAAAGTAAGTTTTATTTTCTCTTTTTTTAATAATCCATCTCAATGTTCACATTTAGTGACTAGCTCCTTGAAAACACACTGTTGATTTTGGCAGCTGGTTTTCCTGTTTCATGTCACCCTCTGGACCTTTCAGATTCCCAGCTGGTGCTACAGCCTGGAGGATCTTGCACAGAGAAAAATTGGGGCAGGGGGGAATGTAAGGCTACATGAAGCCCTTTTTCTGGCCCCCTGCCATAATAGAGGCATTTTCCCTTTGCTTAGGGTGCTTTTTAAAATCCCAGCTAGTTTCTGTAGCCTGAGTTGACAGAAAATTCTTTGTGCCTCCCCAGTAAAAGACTCTGGTGATGCATCCATGGGAGCCCCATTAAAGTAGCCAAAGGCTCTCTGCTGTCTTTCCAGCTGCAGGCAGATGTGAACATTATGTGGTAGCAGTGGTGAAGAAGGCCAAGGACATCCTGGCCTGTCCCAGCCATGGTGTGGTCAGCAGGATGAGGACAGTGCCTGTCCCCAGTGCTGCCACTGCTGAGGCACCTCCAGTCCTGGGGTCAGCTTTGGGCACCTCACTTTAAAAATTACTTTGAGGGACTGGAGCATGTCCAGGGAAGGGAACTGAGTTCAGGAAGAGTCTGGAGCACCAGGAGTCACCAAGGGAGTGGTGTGGCTCAGTGTGGAGAAAAGGAGGCTCAGGGGGGACCTTTTCACTCTCTACAACTCCCTGACAGGAGGGTGCAGCCAGGCTCTGCTCCCAGAGAACAAGAGACAGGACCAGAGGAAATAGCCTCAAGCTGTGCCAGGGGAGGTTGAGATTAGATCCTGGGGAAAATTCCTTCACTGAAAGAAAGGTCAAGCATTGGCACAGGCTGCCCATGGAGCTGGTGGAGTCACCATTCCTGGAAGTGTTCTCAAAAAATGACTGGATGTAGCACTGCACCATAGGGTCTAGCAGGTGTGATGGTATGCAGACCAAGGCTGGACTTGATGATTGTGGAGGTCTTTTTCAACCTTAAGGATTCAGTGATTTGAAGTAGCTCTGCTGGATTTGTTCTGTTACAGGAATCCCCTGGGAGGAGTTCGCTTGGTGGCTGCAGTTGTTGTTGCCCTCTTCCCCTTTATTTCCTGGCTGTACGTTTATGTCAACAAAGACATGCGAGAGTCTTGGCCAACACACTGCAAAACTGTGATTTAATTGGGTGGGAGAAAGTCCACAGTAACTATGCTGACCTTACTTGACTTTGTTTTTGGTGCTTAACAAAAGGTGTCAGTTTGATAGGAAACAACAATACCTGGCTGCTTCCAGCAGTGCCAGTTGAGATGTAGTGAAAAGTTGAGGAACACTTTCAAATCTGAGTGTGGAATTTTTCGATGGAAACTGTTCACCTTGCTGCTTCTTACATTTTCCAAGCACCAATGATCTAATATCTGTTCTGATGGTATATTCAAGATATCATTGCATCCCTAGATCACTCACCAATCACCTCGTAGTTTGGGAAATCTACTATTCTGTAACATAAGGGAGAAGTAAAGCAAATACTCTTTTAATAAATGACTATTTACAGCCATAGAACTTTCAAAAATGTGCCTGGATAATCCATTTCAGACTTAGTGGAAAATTGAGCAGTCTGTATTTCTATCCTGTGCTAAAATCATATGTAGAATATATCTGAAAAAATTATTTTTGCTATTATATTTAACTGAAAGTCACTGATTTTACTGAGTAATAAACCATTATTTTTTTAAAGAAAAGGTTATCTTTATTTTTATTTTCTGGGAGATGCATTTTCAAGCCTGCCTGTCACCAGCAGATATGGGCACTGTCACAACTCTGCTGCACACCTAATTTTTTTTGGAAAGCAGGACCCACGCAGCAGCCCTGCAGCAGCAAGCACATCTCACTGTTCATCCTAGAGAAGGAAGCACAGATGGATACACTGGACTAAGGAGCTGGCTGGGATAGAGCCAGGACAGCTCCAGGTGCAACACACAGCCCCTTTATTTAGATGGGTGTCAGAGCTCACACTCTCAGCACTGCTGCAGGTGATCCCAGCTGTGCACACAGGGCACAGCCTGAGTATCTGCAGCATTCCATGGTGCAGCACAGATGGTCTCCATTCTCCTTAGGCTCAGCTTTTTCTGAGGATTCCTTTTGTCTTTTAAAGCAATGTTGGATGACTGAATTAGGCTACAGGCTGGATATATTCTGCCAGATGTGAGACCTTACTGCAGTGTTCACAGAAAGTAAATAAACAGAGATGTGGCTGGGCAGGTACAACTCTGCATGCTTTAATGCTGACAGAACAGCAGTGGGGCTTGTTTTGAACAATATTCATTACATGGTTTGCATCTTTTCACAGTAACAGTCCAGTCTGGATTGGGTATTTGAGATCAACATTCTGCTTTCAGGTATATTTATTTCAATTACTGACCTTTTCTATTCTCCAAAAAGAAATAAGGTGCTTTCTTACAGTAAACATAATTTCTAAAATCCTGTATCCAAACGAAAAACGCCTGAGCTAAAGCAATAAGGATCAGCCACGCAGAGCTTTCTAAAAGCAAACAGCTGAATCTCCTACATTTTTTTCCAACTCCTTCCTGAAGAAGAGCAATTTCCTGGTATTTCAGAAATGCATAACTCTGTCAGGAATCCTGCCCCTTCCCTTTAGGACCATTTTATCTTCATAGACATAAATCGTTCCGAAAGCGTTGCTCCCTGGGGGCGTCTCGATGACGCCCTCCAGGGTGAGGTGATGGACTCCGTGCGGGTCCCGGCAGTAGGCGCCGTCGTGCAGGTGCCCCGCCAGCACGCAGACCACGCAGCCGTGCGAGTGGATCACTGACAGCGCAGCCTCGTAATTCCAGGCCAGGCAAACCCCGTTGGAAGCGCAGGGATGGATGGGCACATGAGCTGCAGTGAAGAGGGAAAGAAATGAAGAGGGTTGAACTGTAGAGTCTGCCTCGTTGCTGGGAAGTTCCAAATGAGTACAGAAAGCTCAGCGCCAGAGTGAAGTATGGTTGCTGTTCTGCTTTTTCTATCTGTAACTCACCAGATCAACTCCATGTTTTCCACAGCTAACATACACGGGTTAGCTAACTTTTTTTTTCCCCCCACATATTTCCACGGGAGTATACACCCCCCATCAAATATAGGGTTTGGAACTAGATGAGCTTTAAGGGCTCTTCCAACACAAACCATTCTGATTGTCTGTTTATCCCCCTCCATATCCACCTACCTGTAACTATAACTTTTTCTTGGTTTTCATCAGAGAACTTGAGGACTTCATCAAACCAGTCTAGCTGGGCTTGGCTGAATCCTCCATTAAATGCTACAAAATGAGGTTCTTTGAGCCCTGCAACAAAGAAGGAGGTTAGGCACAAATTCATGCACCTCCCATGGCTCCTCTGTTTGCCTTCTGTAAATCTGCTGATGGTTGGGTTACTCTCAGAACTTTGGGGGGGGGGGGGGGGGGGGGGGGGGTGGTGGTGTGTTTTGCATTTCTTGGATTAAAACTCCAGTCCCCTACACAAAGAAAATTATTTGTTTTTCGGGAGTTTTGGTCACACTACATGAACAGGGTTTCCACTATTGGGTGTCCTCCAGGCATGGGATAGGGTGAGCACAACTCGGTGCTCTGCAACGCCGCTTCCCCAGCAGCTGCGTGGCGTTCCCATACTGCAGGGCACAGAGCACCGCACAGCCCCAGCCCAGAGGCACCGCGGCAGCCCCAGGTGTACGGGGAAGCATCTCCTGTGCCCGCCTGGACCCGCGCTGACGGCAGGGAGGCGGCGGAGGTGGGCACATGCTGGAGCCCCTGGCATCCCGCCGTCAGCACCGGGAGCTCCGGACAGCGAAGGTTCGGCCGCCCGCGCCCCTGTCAAGCCGGAGGTACCTTCAGGGCTGTTGAGGTCATCGTTGGGGTTCTTCTCCCGCAGCACCCGCAGGGACTCCCGGTAGCGGGGGCTGTCGGGGTCCGTGCCCAGGGTGCTCACGTCGTAGGTGTCGAGCACGACGAGGCGGAGCCGCGGGGCCGGGCTGCAGTGATAAGCGTGGCACTCCCTGTCCGGGGGCCCGTCCGAGCCCCCCGCGGGCCGGCTGTACAGCCCGGTGTGCACCAGCCGGGCCCGGCTGAAGTTGTAGAGCTCGTGGTTGCCCCACGCGTGGTGTACCGGCACCGAGAGCTGCCCCAGGACCTCCAGCACCTGCCGCAAGGCGCTCTCGGCCTCGCCGCGCCGGGCGTTCTGCCCGTCGATGCTATCGCCCAGCTGCAGCACGAAGTCTATCGGCGGGCTCTCGCCGGCCCACTCCTGCACCGCTTCCCGCAGCAAGCGCAGGCTGTGCCGGTAGTAGCGCCGCCGGCAGCCGCCGAAGTCGTGCCCGTCCTCCGCATCCGCGAACTGGATGTCAGCGACCACCCCGAAGGCGAGGCGCGGCGCCGCCTGCATGGCGGCCTCGGGCGGGGCGGAAGGGGCGGGCCGGGCAGCGGGAACATGGCGGGGGCGGCGGGGCTGTGGCGGCTGAGGGCGGGCTGGCTGCGGGCCCACGCGGGGCTATGGCCGCTGCCGGGCCCTGCCGTGAGC
>VZUI01090344.1:0-31693 GCA_013401135.1 Cettia cetti
TTCATTTTACAGACCAATCATATGCTTTCTTAGCGCAGCATGTTATAAAAACTCTGGGTGAATTGTAAATAAAAAGCCTTCTGAATTTTTCTACTACCTTGGAGTCAAGCTCTCTATTGCGTGTCCAACAGTGACATGGGGCAACCCGGGGAGTGGGTCCCTAATTCACAGCATCCTCTCCCTCTGTGACTGAAAGCCCCCATTGCTGGTTTGGACTCATACTGCCAGCTCCAGAGAGCCCAGCTCTGCAGGTACAGCCCTTGATGGGCAAAGTGGGTCTCATCCCATCCCTAAAGCCAGGTATCAGTATGGAGCACTGCACAGCTCCTCATCCTCTCAGAAGGGTGGCAGAAGGAAGGCCTGTAGCATCCTCTGGGACAGACTAGGAGGGGATTCTTTAACACTGCTAGTTGTTTGGCCACAGGAGTTCTCCCAATAAGCAATTCTGGGAACTCTTTCCATAAGAAATAAATACTGCCCAGATGTATGAACTGTGCTGGCTGTCCACACATTGCCTTGGCATGCCAATGCCCTTGATAAGCCTTTTTCCTCTAATCATTTGTCTACATGAGGGTTTTGTCAGGCTCCCTGGAAAGGGCTTTTATTCCCAAGCAGAATCCTTTCTGAGATGAAACAGTTCAAGCGCAGCAGTAATACTCAGGTGTTTGCACTCCTGGTAAGTGCTGGATAATCTTGTCTGGGCTCAACTTGCAGACATTGCAGAGCCAGATGTCTTTCCCTTAATGCAATAAAATATGTATAAATAGGAAAACCATTGTCAGTGGACTGATCTTTATAGTTTCTGGAGCTGAAAGTTAATCCTGGGAACAGGAAGCTGCTTCCACATGTGAAATGGCAATGAGGCAGTAGTGCAGGTGGGAGAGCAGATGGATTTGGTTCATGACATGCCTTCAGGAAGGGTTCAGGGACTCTCAGCACATGGATCCAAGAGAGTGGTACCTGGTGGTCATAAATAAAGAGGTGGGAATTGATGTTTTGCTCAGTGCATACAGGGAGATCCAGACACAGATACAGTGAAATGTGTCCTCCTGGACCTCAGCCCAGTGGGGATTACTTTACAAGAAAAAACTCTGTAAGAATCATACTGAGGAAAAATTATGGAAACTAGTGTCCTGTGGTTGATGGAGCCAAGATTTCCCAGTGGGAACCCAACATGCTTTATCCCATTCAGGTTAGGTTGCACTACATCCTCTCAGAATACATGGACAAGGCAGGGCTAGGTGAGGAACACAGATTTTAAGACGCCTACAAAATCAGCTGCTCCTTAAATAAAGTGTGATTTTCCCATTCCTTTTTATCCACTGTTGCCAGGAAAGGGGTGAACCAGAGCAATCTGCCACCCCTTTGCTCTCCTACTGCCAGGGAAACCTGAGAGTTCATGGCCGCTCCTGCCAAGTGTAGCTGCTTTAGTATTGGGCTGGAACTTATGTGCAGAGGAAGAGGATGGAGAATCCTTGTGGCAGGGAAGGGCTGGGTACTGTGAGTCCCAACTGCATCCATGCTTAGCCTTCACCAACTCAAGACACTGATAGATGAGACCACACCACAATACGGACCAGTGGAGATTGCTGAAAGGATCAGCAGTGTCACCAGGAATAAAAAAAATCATGAATTCTTGTTCTCATAGTTCAGGGGAGACCCCTCTTTCTTCCAGAGAAGCCAGGGTGAATACAACTCCAGGGGTACACAGGACAACCCATCAAGGTGCAGGAGAAAGTATATTTGGTGCAAATATACTTTGGTATTATATATTTGGTGCAAATATATACAAATAAACAAAATAAAATTATATTTTTAAATGAATGTTTATTAAATATTTATCTTGTTCTTTTAAAATTTCTATTCATGTGTATGTGTCCTGGATTAGGGCAAATTTGGGAGAAAACCCCTGAATAGGGTCCCTCTGGGGAGCAAACCCAAATGGCCTCTCCCCCAACTGGTCCAGGAAAGAATTTCCTCAGAGAAAAGTGGAAAAAACTATTTATTTAACAAACAAAGTGCCCACAAGCATAAAGAATGAATAATATGAAACAATAAAATCTTTTGCCGTTCTGAAGTGAGATGGTAAATTCAGAAATTCCCTGCCATGAGTAGCTCAGCGCTCTCAGGCTCTCATAAGTCCCTCTGGAGGTCCAGGCCCCAGTGGGCTGTAGGTACAAGCCCTCGGTGCTCCTCTGGGTTTTTCAGTCCAGAGCAGGTTTGAACAGTCCCAAGAAAAAGAGAAAAAAACAGTCCATGAAGCTACTCTGCCTCAGCTAGCTAAATTAACTAAAAGCAAAAAAAAAAAAAAACCAAACAAAAACAAAACCAAAAACAACGCTGTCTTGTTGCCGGTCTGTGCTTCAAATGAACCCCAGTCCCAAGGAGGAATGGAGAGGAGTGAATTCTGTTTTCTCAAAACAAATTCTGTGCTTCTTCTTTTCCTGCTTTGCTCTCAAAACCAATCTTTAAGGTAAAGAACACAATATACAGCACAAACAGAACAGATGATTTGGGATACAAGCATCATAAAGTCACTCTAGGACAGTATATTTTAAAATCTACATGTATATAACTTATGAATAAATGGAGACATCCCTGCCAGAGGGCTGGAAATGCCTGCAGTCAGGGTGAAGGCACAGGTGGTTTCCTAAGATTTCATCCACCGGGATTTTGCAAGCCCCCAGGGTAGTGACCATGGCTCTAGTGGGTCCCTCTCTGCCTCTCCCAGGAGATCAGGTCCCACCTTGCTGCCCATCCTGCTTGTCCCTGATGGATCAGTGATCAGTGCTGGAGGATCCAACTCAGCCCCACTGTGATTGGGGCTCCCATGGCCCCCTCCATCTCTCCAACCACCACTTGCTCCCAGATGAAGTGCCCCTGCCTCATGGCAGAGCGTGATGCTGGGGAGTGCTGAGGTCCCCACAGAGGTGCTGTTTCCAGTAAATGGTTTTTATCTCAACCCACATTTTTGTGCCTCCAGTTCTCAACTCCACTCCCAGAGCAGAAAGAAGGTGGTGGGAGGAAGGGAGGGAGAAAGGGAGGGAGAGAGTGAGCAGCATCTGGTTTGTGAGGGACTTGGGCAGGGGGCACTAAATTGGTGAGTGCCATTCCTAAACCATGACAGCAGCTTTTTCTTGGGGAAGTAAAATCCAAGACAGGGCTTTATTTTTTTTTTTCACAGTATCTTTCACAGGAGCAAAAGGCCAAGGAAATTAAGGAATAAAGAAAATGTAAGAGGTAACTATTCTGCTGGGAGCAGATGACATGGCTGGCCCCATGCCATGCTGTCACCCACTTCTGCCTGGCACCTTTCTGCTCAGCCATGGTGGCAGGGGGAGCCATGGGGAGGTGGCAATTCCTTCCAGAGCCAGGCCTGACAACCCTGACCCAGAGCCAGGCCTCATACCACACCATGGCAGCTCGCTATCACCATTCCTTGGACAGGCTCGGAGCAGGCTGACAGCCTGCCAGGACACCACTGATGCTCTAACAGGACTCCTGCTGCGAGCTTGTCGGCTGGGGCTAAGCCCAGCCACACAGCATGGCACAGCCATGGGAATCCCTACAATGGGAATCAGGCAGCACATGCTGGCCAGCAGGATCCCAGACAGCAGGTCCCATACAGCATCATGTAATTTGTGTTTGTGCCAAGGCCTCAGGTCTGTGCCCAGAGCATGGGGCCAGAGATTGGATGCCAGGATGTTGCAGAGCATCCCCTGACTCCATGGGGGAAAACCTTGGGCAGCCTGGGAGCTCTGCAGCACACAGGGACAACTTGGCATCCCTGCTGGACATGGCTGTTGGCATGACTGGGGTGTCCATGTGGCATCTCTGGGGCTTGTGGCTGTGGAGGCACTTCTCCACCAAGCACACACTGTCCTGCAGCCACCTGGGGCATTTGTACTCTGAAGGGGACATAGGTGTTGGAAAGCAAACCCTAGAAATGTGAGACTAATTCAGGATATGGAAGGAGGTTTTGCAAGGGAGTGACCTGGGGATGTGGCTCTGACTGGGAAGGGAGGGGATGGTATGGCAGTGCATGGCTCTATCCAAAGCCAACAGCACTCAAAGCCAGGTGCCACAGCTGCAGAGCAGGTAGGGACAACACACCTCCAGCCATCAGCCTGAACATTAGCAACTACATGACCTACAGGTGAGATTCCCCAGCTCTTCCCCAGTATATGCCATTCATGTGGGACTGAGGGAATAACCAGATCCTAACATAGCATTACAGACTGCATTGGGTTGGAAGGGACCTTTGAAGGTCATATAGTCCAACCACCCTGCCATGGGCAGAGACACCTGCCACTTGCTCAGAGCCCTGTCCAACCTGGCCTTGAACGTTTCCAGGGATGGGGCAGCCACAGCCTTTGTGGGCAACCTGTGTAATGCCCTTTCCAGTCTCAAAGGGAAGAATTTCTTCCCAATATCCCATCTAACCCTGCCCTCTGGCAGTGGGAAGCCACTGCCCCTTGTCCTGTCCCTCCAGGTCCCCGTCCAAAGTCCCTCTCCAGCTCTCTGGAGCCCCCTTAGGCACCGGAAGAGGCTCTGGGGTGCAGCACTCGAAGCATCGCTGGGTCTGCGACGCCGGACCGGTCCGGCCCCGGGGCCGCGGGTAGGGCGGGCCTTGGCGGCGGGGGTGGGGCCCAACTGCTGCGGAGCCCCGCCCCTTCGACTGCCCCCGCCCCTTCGGTTGGCCCCGCCCCCAGACCCCTCCCCGCCGCCCGCAGCCGCCGCGGCCCCGCGCTCGCCCGTGTCCGTGCGCGTGTCCGTGCGCGTGTCCGTAGACGATGGTGGCGGCCCGGGGCGCTGCCGCCCGCCGCGGAGCGCTGCTGATGCTGCTCGCCGCCCTCGGAGTCTTCCGTCTGCGCTTCGCCCGTGCCGGTGAGTACCTCTTCTTTCCCCCTACTCCCGTGTCCGTGTTCTCTCCCTTCCCCCGCGGATGTTGGTGTCCCCTCCCACGACGAGCCCTGGTGCGGTTGCCCCCTCTTCTCCCCCATTATTCCCATCCCCACGAGGGATCAGCATCCGTGGGTTTTAGTGTTTTTGGATGAAAGCAAGGTAGGAGGTGCCCCCGCCACGAAGCCGCACGGGGGTTTCTCACTCCCTGCAGCGCTCCCCGGGGACGGGCAGCGCCTCCCCGTCACTCTCCTGCCCGCTGCTGCAGGCAGGGGCCTGGCAGCGGGTGGCAGCGCCGCAGGACTGGTCCCCAGCAGCTGTTTGGCAGGGCTGGAGAAACCCACACATGTGGCTGGGCTGGAAAAACCCACAGATGTTCCCCCCTTGGATTGGGGAAGGAGCACATAGTCATGGGAGCGGCCCTCATGAAGTACCTTTATTGTAGGAAAAAATTAAAACAACATCAAAAAACACCAAAACAAAGAAAAACGTGAAGGTGCTGCAGTGACTGAGCCATCCCGGGGAGCCGCCAGGGGCTGAGCTGGAGGGAGCCCTGTTTGCCCACCTGCCTTATTGCCCCGGGAGTGGCCGCAGCATCGCCCCGCTGCACCGGTGACGGTGACATTTCTGCTCTCCGCCGGGGCGGAAGGAATGGGTGGCCTTTGCGCCCTCCCGTGCGGCACTGCCCTAAGCTGCCCTGCTGTCTGCTGAAGGGTTGTGTTTCGGGCGTTCAGGTTTGGTTTGTTTGAGTTTCAGCCTGGGTTAGGGCATTTCCCCGCCTGGGGCGTCAGGTACTGGGCATGTTCCGTGTCCCCTTGCTCTGTGCCCACTGCCGCGGTGCGCGGGGCTGTAATGGGCACAAGCAACGGCCCAAAAATCCTAGCCAGCCCCAAGTCCCGTTGCTGCCTGCGGGGAAGGCTTGTGGCTGCCCCCCCGGGGAGGTGCCGTGTCCCTGCCCAAGTACGGCCTGTCTCGGGCAGGTGCTTTCCGCGTCGCTGGTGCGGGAGCCGGGAAGGGCCTCCTGGCTCCCAGCATTGTTTGCGGATCCGATATTGTTTCCCTGCTCTGGCTCCCGGCAGGGCAGACGCCGGGCAGGCGGACGCCAGGCAGGCAGCCTGCTGTCAGCCAGGGCCCGGGTGGCCTCGCCAGGCCCCCTTGTGCTCTGAGGGACGGCAGGAAGCTACAATAGTTTTTAAATCTCCCAGTGAATCAAAAAGTCTGTGTGTTTCCATATCGGAGGGTTGGAGGCAGAGGTGGGGATAGTCCTGCGCTCCCCCTCTTCCCATGAGCCAAGGCTGCGGTGGCCCAGATGGAGTCACTGCTGACACAGGCTGAGATGAGAGGAAGGAGATCCAGGTGGCTCGGATGAGCCACCAGTGATCCAGCATAATCTCCACTCCTCCTGAATTTAAGGGGTTAGTGTGGGATCATCTGGCCTGGTAGTGCTGGTTGGGCAGGGGTTGGATTTTCAGCTCAACCTCTTTCCCCTGAGAGAAGCTGGGGACGGTGTCTTTGCGCTGTTCCCAACAGCAGCATCCCATTGCCAAGAGTTCGAGGTTGTGTAGCATGTGGCAGTGGGTAGCTTCAGGTAGGTTTCTCCTGGGGATGGCTGAAGAAATATCCCTGTGATGCTGGGTAGGTAAAGGAGTCTCTCTCCCAGTCCCACCATCTTCCTCTGAGTGTAGTGGGGCACAGGAAGCATTCATTGGCTGTTTCTTCTCACTTTATAATTGCATTTCCTGGGCAGATGGGGCCAAACTTGGCTTTCTCTGGGGATGGCTGCAGGGTGGAGGTGGCAGGCCCAGGAGCAGCTCCTGCTCTGTGGTATGCTGGTGAAACTGGCTCCTGGCAGGGAGAGAGCCAGGGAGAAGGTCCTGCACCACCATACCCGTGTCCTCCTGCCTCTGCAGCTCTATCAAAACTTCTTCAGGCAGGGATTGGCACCTCCTTCTCACTTTCCTTGGCTGGCGCTGGCGCATCTGCCCCTGCAGCAGATGCCATCTCCCGAGATGCAGCTACATGTGACTCAGTAATATCATCATCTTGGTGTGAGCCTGATCCGAGCTGGAGGAAGGGCAGCAGTGCTTTGGAGATGCTGCAGGGTGGTTAAGGTTTGCTTGCTGCTCCCCAGCTGGGCTTTTTTCTCCCATGTGTCTCTATGCATCACACCAGGCTTTGGGCAGAGGCCCTGCCTTGCTTAATTTTCTGGCTTCATTTCCTGGAAAGTGAGTGAGGGTCATATTTCTCCCCGCTTCTTGAGTATCTAGGTTGCCAAATTTCATCTATGATGGTGATGATGATGATGAACAAAATGTTTTCCAAATGGGATGACAGACTAGAACCCCATTTTTTACCCTGAATCCTGCTGCCACAGCCATCACTTCACATCCCAGGCACCTGGAGAAGATGCTCAGCAAAATCTGAGTTGTTGTTTCCAGTCCAAGTGACCCATTTGGCCACGTTTGACCTGCTGGCTTTGCGCTGCAGCTCCTCCTTGTGCCACTCTGCAGGGACGTGGGTGGGAGCACAGATGCTGGTGTTGATACTTGCTGCCCCTGCTCTGCAGTGGTACAGGGACTGTTCAAATTTCCCAGCTGGGCATGGCCAGGCAGAAGCCATCCCCTGGGATTGTCCATCTCTTGGCTTGTCCTCCCTGCCTTCTTGTCCATTGCTGCGCTGGGGACAGGGTTGGGACACAGTGGGCGCAGTGACTCCACGGACCCCTATGCTGACCTCTGAAGTTGCAGCAGCTCCAAGCCACTCTTGGGAGCAAGACAGCAGGACTGGTGCTGCACCCGTGGTGTTTGCAGGGGCCTGGCTGCCCTGCTGAGCTCCCTGGGGCTCTGCCCAGTGGGTGAGCAGGGAGTGGTCTCTCAGCCCCACAACATCCTGTGAGTTGCTCCACAGGAAGAAGCCCCAGTTTTCTCTTGAGGCACAGGAAAGGTTGTCTGGGTCCCCCCTGGGAGTGGTGGCGGTGGTGGGCAGTGATCCCACTCAGTCCCTTCAAGTCTCCCATGGCTGCATGGTGGAGTGTCCTCTGCCACACTGGTGTAGACCAAGTGTTTCTCCACACAGCAGCTGGGGTGCTGCTCCCAAGTTTAATTTTTCATGTGGTTTTATTCTTGGAGATCATGTCCCCACCTTGTTATCTGTGGTTACGTGTGCCAAGCTGGATCCCATTGTGGGAAAGGAGCCTTTGTGGGGGTGAGGTGTGGAGGAGCTGGGATATGGGGCTTAGGCATCCCATGGGGCTCCAAGGAGCTAGTACCCATCCTAGGGACATGGGCAGGACATCTGTTGGCTTGAGGAGGGGGAACGGGTGGAAAGATTTCTGATAATTCCAATTGCAGAATCAGCATCAACGAAGAGTTTGTGGAAGAGATGGGGTGAAAGTCCCTCATCCCTTTTGCTGTAGCTTCGTGGGGAGTCACAAATCCATGTGAACCCCAGCAATACCCTGGAGGTGCCAGTTCGTGGAGAGCTGGAGCTCAGGGTGGGGAGACTGGGATTCCAGAGCCAGGGGACTGCTACTTGCACTGTGCAGAGTCAGGTCCTTTGGATCTGTGATTTCCTGGCAGCTCTGGAGAGTGGTCCCCCACCCTAGGGATCCCTCAGTCCCCAGGGAGCCTGGGTCTTTCCGCAGCACAGGGAAAGGCGCATCGATGTTTGCCTGAAGTGTGTCTTCTGGGCCATGGGGGTATTAAGGGAGGTAATCGGCTTAGCCCTGCTGGATACTTCCGGGGGGGGGCACACTGTCAGAGGGGTGACAGTGTGGTCAGGGCACTGGGGACAGGGAGGTTGGTGGTGGATGCTGGAGAGGGTGATGGGAGGTATCAGGGGTGACAGTGTGGTGGAGGCAGGGGGAAGAAGAAGGGGTCACAGGATGGGACAGTGTGCTGGAGACAGGAGAGGTGTGGTGATGCTGGGGACAGGAGGGGTGATAGCACAGTGGGGACTCTGGGAATGAGAAAGTTAGTGGGGGCTGCTGCAGACAGGAGCATCGATGTGGTGATGGGCATGTTGCGGATAAGATTGGTGATTTGGTGCCCAGGGACAAAAGGTGTGATGGGATGGCCTCTCCCCATGTGCAAGGTGCTGGGTCCTTGGGCACAGGGTACAGAAGCTGCCATCAGTCCCATTCCTGCATTAAATCCATAAACACAGTGCCCTGGTGCTTGGTCGCCACCAAAAGCTCTGGGTCTGGTCCATGAGGGGGGTTAGTGGCTCCCCCTGGGCTGGCTGGCCCCAAAACCTCAGGGCCTGGCCCCAACACCACTGCCAGCACTGAGGTATCTCCCTCCTGTGCGTGGCATAACCCAGCACTGCTGCTGCTCCAAATGGCAGCTGCAGGCCTGTAATTTGCAACTTTGTGAGCTAACAAGAACTGCAGTGGGAAAAAACTGGCTGTTAAGTGCCTGGAGTGAGCTTTGAATTGGAGGAAGGAAACTCAGTCAGAGCAGGTCCTGGTCCCTATCTTATCCTGCCTTCGGAGCACCATGTGCTGCAGCTGCCCCCTGTTAACCTATGCACACTGTAGTGCATGCTGGGGTACTTCCTGCATAGATGGAGGATGACAAAGCCTATGAGAAGTATTTGCTGTTTGAGTGAGAGCCCATCGCACTCGGTGGGTGACATGAGAGGTGACATGTCAGCTGAGTGCTGGCAGAGACTCTGACTCTTCATGGTACAGAGGTTCCCTGGGCTCCTGGCCCCTGTTCTGTTCCTATAGAAAGGAGACTGTGGTGGAGGCAGAAGTGTGGAAGGTACAGGTCTCCAGTGCACCCATAGCACCCATGGCTGCCATAGGGGAGTGGACTTGGGGAGCCCACAGCTCTCTTGTGGGTGAGGAACTGCTCTGCCTCAGGGAGTTCGTTATCTCTCACCTGTCAGATAGAGAGAGGGCCCTAAATCAGGAGAGAGGATGGCCGGTGTAACATGACCCATCCTGCTGCCATCATTCCTGGCTTCCTGGTCACGAAGGAGAGTGTTTCCCTGAGCTCACTCTTCCTATGCAGCATATACCCCAAAATCTTCGGGTCCAGCTCTTTTGGCACCATCTGCAGCCCTTTTTAAAGAGCCCTGGGATGCTGTATGCACCAGCATCTCTAGGATGCAGCTGTGCATCCCATGGACCCTCAGTTTCTGTGTTGATGGGGCCTCCGTTTCTGGGCTCTGCCCCATGGGACACAGTGTTCCTGCAGATCTTTATCACTGGTGGTGGCTGACTCAGCATGGGTGTAGCCATAGGTGCAGCCCTAGCAGGGTGAGTGCTGCAGACCCTGCGTTTCTGCCAGCCTCTGCTCTTGCATGTCCACTGGCACAGAGGGTGCCCACCCAGAGTCCCCTTGCCAGCCCTTGTTCCAAAGGCTGCTCTTCTAATGAGTGTTCCAACAGCCATAAAGGTTGGCTCCTATTGCTCCATACCCATGGGTGAGGAGCTATGTCCCAAGGCACCTGTTTCAGGGTGATGGGCAGGTGGGAGCACCAGGGCTGGTGCCAAGCAATGAATAGACAAAGGGAGCTGGACAGACAGACAGAATCCCCACCTTGAACAATGCCACCTCTGTGCTGCTGGAGTCATCAGCAAAGTTATGCTGGTGCCTCTTTCCCAAAGGCTGCAGGATTTCTCTGGTGGTGGTGTGGGATGGCTTTGGCTTTGTTAAAGAGCATCTTGCCCCTGGTGGGTGCAGCAGTGCTGCTGCTCCAGACAGGTATTTCCAGCCTAGTGAGAGTGTGTGGGAGCCTGTGGCCACTTTCAGATGACTGAGCTGTGGTGGCCCCTGGTGGACCGATCCTGGCAGCTCCTTGGATGCTGACCTGTGGGGTGGGCTGTCCTCTCCCACCTCCCTGCCTTCACACAGCTCACCCAGGGCTGTGGCTCTGCTGCAGCTCACTGGGCAAGTGTGTACCCATGGAGTGCTCTCCTGCTGATGGGTCAGTGCCAAGGAATGCCAGGAGGAGAGAGTTGGACCCCACCCCTTCCCTCCAGACTGCTCAGTGCTTCAGGTGGGTCTTTGGTACCAGGGCTCCCATCCCCTGTGATGCCAGTACAGCAAGGGTTCAGCACAGTGCTGTGCTGCTCACTGGAGTATTCCAGAGCACCTCAGGGGTGCGAGGAGGGGCCCTTTGATGATGCTTGCTCTGCACCATAGCCCTGGACACCAGCTGCTTTGCTTGTGACGTGGTGCAAAACTTGCCCAATAAGAAGGGAATTAAAGAACCCAACCCTGGCCCCAGCAGGCTCAGGGCATGTGCAAAGATCGTTGGTATTTACTTGAGCAAAACCTGATAAACAAGATTTAAAGTGGGTGGTTCAGGCTGCAAAGAGCAACCAGATGCATTGGGATGAGGTGGCATCGGTGGCAGCCTGGGGTCCTCAGTATGGGTGGGTGTGCATGCAGCGAAGCAAAGCCAGCAGCAGGTTTAGGAAGGCAGGCCTGAGAAAATGGTGTGTGGCACCTGGTTTGCCTTTTGCATTTTTTATTGTATCTTCTCTTCCTGAATATCTGAAGCCACTTGTGGCTGGAGACCCCCTGGCACAGCAGGGGCACAGGGAGAATGCAGTGGTTCACATCCTGAATGGAGCAGCCTCTGCAGGGCTCGACTTGGGACTGTCAGCATCCAGGGTTGTTGAGGCTGGGGTTCCAGAGAGCCTCGCTGGCCTAATGCTCTCCTCACTGGCCACAGGCAAGGAGAGCCATGTCCTCTTCTACCTCCTAGCTCTGCCCAGTCTTTGCTGGGGTCTGGATCTGTGGTTTGCTGGAGTGTTTCCACCCATCCTGGTGCTATCTCCTGTTCCTACAGCCCTGCCAGTCCAGCTGTTTCATTTGCACAGCAGGCAGGCTGCCAGGACAAGGAAGAGGGATTTTTCTGGCCCAGCTAAGGGCTTTTGAATAGCGATGACACAAAATTCCACTCCCTCACCCTCGTGGACATTGCCTGGTTCTGCCCCAACCTGGAATCACAGGAGGAACTTGAAATTTTGGGGTGCTTGTAGATGGGACTTTTTCTAGAGCAGGGACATGCTCTGGGGGAACACTGGTGGTTGTGGATGCTGAGGGCTTGGCATCTCCCCACCTCTGCAGGAACCTGGCTCAGCTCCTCCCTTTCCCCCTTGGCATTGAATGTGGAGCAAGACAAGGCTCTGGAAACCCACCATGATGGACTCAGGGCTGCAACATGGGTGTCCACCCCCCTGCACTGCCTGTAACCCAGGGCTCTGGGCTGGTGGCCCCAAAGCAGCAACAGCAGTAGGATGAGGATGGGGGGTGAGAGTGCTGATGAGGCCTTTATTCATTGTTCCTGGGTAGGGCTGTATCTGATGCAGGGTGCAGTGAGGTGTTTGCTGTGCAGGCATGGGGAATGCTCCCAGAGGTTCCCTGCAGGTGTTCCCTGTCCCTATCCTGTGGCCCAAGGCTGTTGGCACTCTTTCTTGGCTGTGACAGAAACTGTGCTGGAGATTATCTCTGCCAGCTGGGCCAGACCTCAGCATTCACCAGCCGAAGCTGGGAGCCAGGACACAAGCCCTAGTGGCCTCAGGGATGGGAGCTGGTGGCATGTTGCATCTGCCTGACCAAATCTGCTGAAGCACAAAGAAGCACTTCCAGCTGCTCCCCCACTGGTGGACTAGCACACACCAGAGCTGCTGCAAGACATGGCGCCAGACTGGTGGCCATGGCTGTGACCAGCGTCCCCCCACTCCTGGTTTGTGGGTTCAGCACTGCAGAGAGCCCTGTTCTGCTATCTGTGTGGGAGGGGGCTTAGCTGCTGCATTTTCAGGGGCAGAAAAATGTAGCAGTGACATGAGCAGCTGCTGGCAGTGGCAGGACATCTACAGGGACTGCCCGAGCAGTGGTGCCAGCTGTGTCCAGGAGTGGGCATTGCTCTAGAGGTTCAGCCTGGTCCCTATCCATCTACTTCCTAGTGCAAGAGACAGCAGGGCAGGGAGATGCAGCTAGGTCAGGAAGTCCACCAGGTCACAGCCACCAGTGGGGTGTCCTGCAGTCACTCTATGTGTCACTTGTGGCTGGTGTGTGTCACCTCTGCTTGGTGTGTGTCACCCGTGGCTAGTGTGTACACCGTCCAGCGTGGCATTGTTAATGCAGCTGCTGGCAGTCACTGCCCCAACTCACTTCAGGGGCCGCATCCCTGGGTGTGGGACAGTGCAGGTGAAGTGCTGGGGTGCCTCAGCAACCCCTGCTCCTGCCTGCTGCTGGACAGCATCATTGCCCCTGGCCAGGGAGGTTGTGGACAGGGGGTAGTGAGACCTCAGCGGCTGAGATCTGGTGGGAGCATCCTGTCAGCCTGCCTGATGCCTGCCCAGGTCCTGCTCCAGAGCCAAGACACTTTGCAGAGCTGGGAGGGAGCCACAGCCAGTGCCAGCTGGCAGTGGAAGTACTGGGAGGGCAGGCTGCAGGCAGGGCCCTCAGCAGTTCCCACATTATCTGGCTGGAGGAGGAGGAAGAGGAGGAGGAAGAGGAGGAGAAGGAATGACCTTGGAGTGGGGCTGGCAGAGACCACACCACTGCAGGCCCTGTGGGGGCTGACGCCACTGCTGGGCCTCTGTCATGGCCTTGCTGTGGTCTTCCCTCAGCCTCAGCATACAGGGGCCCCATGTGGGAGTGAGACCTGCACCGTTTTCCCCAGACACCCCAATATCTCCCCATGCTCACTGACCATGTCCCACCAGGTGCTGTGTCCTGCTGCCATAGAGGGGCCAGACCTGGTGGTCCTCAGCAGGCTGCTCTGTGCCCACATGGCTGTGCAGCCAATACCCAGTGGGCTCATCCCATGCCCAGTGGGCCCAGCCAGCTCACACAGTTGGCACTGAGGCTGGTAGCTGAGAGGGAGGCTGGGTGTTGGCATTGCCAGGACCTTAAACATTCATACCAGTGCTCAGTGCTGACTAATTATTCTCTTATATTCACTTTTATCTCTCTATCTGCAGCAGTGATGCAGCAGGGGCAGTCCTTGCCTCCCTGGCCACACAGATGTCCTCCTTGGGTTTGTTTTTGTTTCTTTTTCACCTATATGTTTTGGCATGAATGTGGGAGAGCTGCTCCACCCAGTCTGTGACGGCCAGTGGCTCTATGCCCTGCCTGGGCACCCCCTGTCACAAGCACTCCACTGGTCCTAAGTACCACCCTGGGTTCCCAGCACAGCTCTCCTTTGGGTGAATCCTTGGGGCTGGAGCTTTGTGCTCAGCTTTCTCCCATGGATAACACACCCTGAGGCCTTGCTGCTCACATGACCATGTTTCCTCCTGGGCACAGGTCTGTTTCTGCTTACATGTGTCCCCAGGTCATGCCCACCCACTGTCTGTGTGCCAGCTGTTGTGTCCCACACACCTGCTGGCCTTGGGCTGGGGTCCTGCCTGCAGGGAGCCACTCGGTTCCTCCAGCAGCAGCAGCTCGGCCCAGGCCTGAGCTTGGTTTAAGGGGTTACCCCAGTTCTGCTGTTCTGGGCCCACCTGCACAGGAGTTGAACACCATGGCAGGGCAATGACAGCAATTGGAGCTTCCCCCTCCTCTGAATACCCCTGGCACATCTGGACAGCGGCGTCCTGGCTGTGCCATGTCTGGTGCAGGCCACACATTCTGTATCATTCATTGCTCCTTCCTCTGGTTTGTACTGTCCAGCTGGCAGGGCAATGCAAGGTTAGGGTCCTTGCAGGACCCCAGCCAGACCCCAGATTGGGTCCCTCTGCCCATCCCACTTGTGGCCAAGCCATGCCGGGCTGCACTGGTGCCAGGCAGGGGGGTGTGGTTGCAGTGGAGGGGATCCCAAACTCCCCCAGATTCAACAGCAACCCTGCAGGTGCACAGGCAAGACTGGGAGCTGCAGCAGGCATGCTGGCACTGGTAACAGGTAGGTGGCATGGTGGTGACATGGCCACAGCTGGTAGAATTGGGACCCACGTGCTGTACCGGCCCTAGTACCCCACCTTAGGGTGAGTGTTTGGGGGGGACCCTTGGCCAGAGTGTTGAGGAGCCCACCACCTGCCTGCTCGAGTGCTGGACACCAGCCCCCAGGAATGTGTGAGTGTGCAAGGGTGGGGCAGCATTAGGGCAGTGTAGTTTGACAGCCCCACAGGGTGGCAGCGGTCAGGGGTTGGAGGCGCCCATGTGGCACCTGGGTGCTGGGATACAGAGTGCTTGGTCCACATCACCTAGCATGGCACTGAGGTGCCCACTCCCACCAGCACAGAACTCTCAATGCTTGGCTTTGAGTAGCCTCAGAGAGTGGCAAAGCCCCTGTGAGCCCCCTCAGTCCACAGGGTACCCACACAGCACTGCCAGCTCACCAGTCACTGGCTGGTGACACATGGGGAGTTCTGAATTGGAGCCAGTGACAGCTGGGCAAGCACAGCTCGTTCCTCAAACAGAGATAACAGCCTTCACTGGGAGGCCCAGGCTAGGCTTTATTTACCCAGTTGCTGGACTCTGGCTCAGGGCTCTGCCCCCATCACTCCTCACAAGGTGGTTCTGAGGGTTTTGCCGATGTCTGGTGCTGTGGGGTTACCCACACTGGGGTGACTTTCTCCGTCAATCATCAGCTTTCGGCAGCACCTGTTTCGGGGGGAAGCATTTCCATGAGCCTGTGGCACAGACAGGGACCCCTACAGGTGTGTTCTCCAGTGCCCCACGGGGCTGTGACATGTCCCCAGCCTGACGCTGCACAGTGCCACAACCTCCCCCTGCCCCAATTTTTAAACAAAGTGGCCTTGAGAATAATCCTGGAGAGATGAAGCCAGAAGCCAAGTCCAATTTCTGTGCTTAGACATCTGATTATTCGCCCATTAAGCACTAATTGCCCCCTAGCCCCGTAGCCAAGCCCCACACCATCTCTGGGGAGCAAATAGTCCAGCAAAAAACCCAGCTCTCATGGGCACAGTGGGCACTTTCCCCCACCCCAAGTGCATCCCCTCCAGGCTGTTGTGCCTGGCGTGGGGGTCAGCCAGCATTAAAATTGCACTTGCTGCACTCTTGCCAGTGCCAGCCGAGGTGGGGAAGATGATGACTTCCTCATGGAGTGCAGTGGGGAGTTGCCTGGGCACAAGCTGGGGGTTCTTAGTAGCAGCTGAACCCTCCAGGGAGCAGTTTGATGGTGAAATATGGCCATGTAAATGCAGGGGGTCGCATATCCCACTTGCGTGGCTTTGGGGTGACATCTTTCCTGTGCCCTTGCTGGAAGAGCAGAACTGTCATGATTTGTGTCCTGGCGGTTCTTTCCTCTCAGCTGTGTACAGGGTGCTGCCCCCCCTCACCTCTGGTGTGCTGCAGGGCTAGGGATGCTCAGGACAGCCCCACAGTTGTGGTGCTCCTCACTGTGGAGTGCCCTGAGGCTGTCCCCGATGTTGCTGTGCCCAGGCACAGGGACAGGCAGGTGGCCGCTGCATTGCTGGTGCGGGTGTGGGCAGTGAGGGCTGGCAGGGACTGCTTGGGGCACGTGGGCCAGTGCTGGGAGCTGGTTACTGCTGTGACTCATTGCCAGCCTGGCCCTGCTCCCAGTGCAGCCCCACAGTCCTGCTCCCTGCCCACTGCTGTGGGCATGCCTGTGCACAGCAAGGTGAGAGGCAGTGTAGGGCAGCTGTGTGCCACACCCCCATCCAGCTGTGCAGCCCTATCCAGCTGTAGCCCCATTCAGCTCTTCCTCCCAGGAGCTGTGCCCACCCTGAGTGCAGGGTGCACTGAGGAGCACTTGGTTCTTCACTGCCGCCAGCTTATGAGGGAAAAACTGCAGCAGGACCAGCAGTGTAACCATCAAAGCCAGGACCCCAGTGTGTTCCCAACAGCCCCCTGCCACAAGTGGTACCTGAGTGCTGGCCCTTTGTGTTACAGTTCCTGTCTCCAGCTCTGCATATGGTTTGCCATCATCACCTGGTCAAGGACTCAGCTTTGTGTAGGACATGGGGACCTTGTGTCCCCCAGAGAGGTCCACCTCCTGGGGTGAAGACCCAGCCATGATGGCACTGCCATGGCACAATGGGTTGGTGAGGCTGGAGCCTGGGGGGCTCATGCCTGTACCCAGGAGTGGAGACTTCCTGGGGCTGACATGGGCATGAAATGCCCCATGCAACTGCGAGTGAGGTTTGTGATGCAGTTCAGTGCCAGGGAGGGCTGGCTCCCACTGCTTCTTCCAGGGAATGCCAAAGGGATGGAAGCCTAAGTGCTGGTACCAGCACTGTCACACCCCGCTGAGGCTTTGGAAGGGTTGGTTTGGGACTTTCAGTTTGAGTTACCACACAAGCATTGTTCTGTGCTGGTTGGATTTCGTCTCCCCATGCAGGGCAGGCAGGGGCAGATCCTGGTCACTGCCAGCTCTGCAGGGCTCAGAGTGTCCTGCAGCACTCCCACAGAGTGTCCCATGGGATGGTGGAACCCTGGGGCTGGGGACTCTTGTGAGGTATGGGCACTGAATACTGCCTTGTGCAAGTCGTGGAGTGACAGACCACCTCAAGTTGGAAGGGACCCATTAAGATCATCGAGTCCAACTCCTTGGTCATTTAGCTCATGGTTAATTCCATGGTTAATGGCTTTGTGGAGGCAAAGGAGGGCTAAGGGGCGGCTGTGGTGAAGCCCATTCATAGCCAGGAGCTGCAGCAGGAGCAGCCACGGGAAGCCCAGGACAGCTGGGTCCCACTCAAAGAGGTCATGAACGGACATGGGGGCTTGTTTGATCCCTCTTCTCCTCCTGAGCTGTTTTGTCCTGTTCCCACAGCAGCATCGTGTCCCCGGAGCCTGGACTGTGCCCTGCAGCGCCGCGAGTTCTGCCCACCGGGGTCAGGTGCCTGTGGGCCCTGCCTGCCCCCCTTCCAGGAGGACGACCGTGGGCACTGTGTCCAGAAGCAGCTCTCACTCAGTGGTAGGTGCACATCTACCTACACACCTACCCTGCACCTCTGCAGCTCTGGGAGGTTCTGTGCCTGAGGGCATCTCGCCACCCCAGCAGTACCCCATCCTCTTCCTTCTCTCCATGGCAGCTGTATCTGTGGGAATGGCTGCTCTTCCCCCTCTCACCCCGCTTGCCTCAACAGGGGGCTAGTTTAGGACTGGCAACCCCATTCTGCTCTACGTGCATCCTGCTCTACGTGCATCCTCCACTGATGACTGCGTGTAGCCCTGTCAGCACTGTGGGAAGTCCAGGACCTCCAAGGACAGGAGCAGGACAGGCAGCTTCTGGGGATCTCCAGGGTCTGCCTGGCTGTTCCAGGGTTCAGGCTTTGCAGGAGCAGGGGAGCTGCTTTCAGCACACAGAACAGTGACTTATGCTGATTCTGTGGCTGACTGAAATAGGTGCCCATGGCCTCACCCATCCCAGGGCTGAGCTGGTGCAAGTGTTTGGGATTTCAGTGCCTGATTCCCTTTGGTTTGAGATATTGGGTTGTGGTTCAGGACTTCTGTTTCCTCCTTGGGTGATTCCCAACATCCATAGCAGGAGGGCTTGAGTCAGCTGTGATGGACAGAACCACTCCCTGGCTGCAAACCAGGGCACCGAGGGCTGCACTGGGTATTGTTCCTGGCTCCATCCCTGAGGGATCTGAGGGGCTGTGGCAGCCCTGGTGCAGCAGCCCATGGTCACCCATCCCACTGCTGCTGCAATACTTGAAGAATGCTCCCAGTGTAGCTTTGGCACCTGTGTCCCTGGTTCAGCTGCAAAGACAGTGCTGGAGGCCAGGCACAGGCATTTTTTAGTGTGACAGTCAACTCTTCATGCTGCTTGGAAAGCTGTGGCAGAGCTATTTCTGTGCTCCCTTATCATGGGCTCATCTCACAGGTGAGTTAAGATCATAATTATCGCTCCACACAATTATTTATTGCTATAAAGTGGAGTGACGTCTGTGGCTGGGGAAGAGACCAGGACTCACCATGCCTTCACACTGCTCCTGGTGGGTTCTGCTGGGGTCTGCCTGGATACAAGGTGCTCTGGGGCATCTCTGAGTCACCTCCTGGTGCAGAATGTATTGGCATCTCCCCCAACCCACCCTTCTCCACCTGCTCGTCACTCCCGCTGCCCCCAGAAGTCTGCTAAGGGGTTCCCAACTCCTGGGGAGCTTCTAAAAACATGCAGAATGGCTTGTCCTACGCCAGGCAGGACAAGCACTGGACAAGCAGCACTGGCCATCCTATGCAGGATGGACAAGCACTGGTCATTGAACCAGGGAGGCAGCTCCCCCTGCTTCTGAGCTCCATGCAAACATGGAGGGGTCCTCTGGGTTTTGGGGGATTGCTTTGTGTTGTTGAGCATGTTCAGGATGCTGTTGGAGTGCAGTTGGAGTTATCTTTCACCCATGGCTCAGCCCACGTTGGCACATGGAGAATATCAGAACCCAGCATGCCTTCAATGCCATTCCTCCTGGCAGGAGAATTAAATCCCCTATAAATCAGAGGGGAGACCCTAAAAGCAAGGCCCTTTGGCTGAAATGAGAGGGATGGCACTGTGATGGGGTCTAGACTTGGCGTTTGACAGCAGTCAGTGCCCCTGCCGCAGGCTGTTCATCCACTGACACTGAATGGCTTTAGCAGTTGTTTATAGTTTATTTTTTAATGTGAAGTCTTGAGAGCAAATCCCCCTCTCACAAGGGCTGCACATGCGCTGGCATCTCCATAGCAACCCGGTTCCTTTCTGAAGGATGTGGCTACAGTTGCATCCTCACTCAGAGATATGCAGGAGCACTGTACCATCCTCTAAAGGACCCACCATGGGAAGATGGTGACACCAAGGTCTCTCCCAGTCCCATCCTGTTGTCCTAAGCAATGCCACTAGCTTGTGGCAGCAAAAGTGTGGGGACTGTGGTAAATAAAAAAGAGGGATCCCCTCCTAAATCCTCTATTTTAGCATCCTGAGGATGCCCAGCTCCTCTTGGCAGGGACCATTTATTTTTCTATGGGGGCTTTCTCATCCTGCCTGTACCGTTGTCTCATAGCAGCACTGGAGAAGGCTGTAAGGATGAAGAGGGGCTGTGATAGCTGCATTTAGGAGTGGATGCAAGGCAAACAGGGAGCTGCTGTAGCCCAAGGATGCCTATGCCTTTAAAGGGGATACCCTTGCAGTCCTTTTGCTATGTAGTCAGCCGCTTTATAGGGTTACACATCCTTGAGCCACTTGTGACTGCTGGGGACGCTGATCCTGGGATCCTGCCGCTGTGCCGTCCCCACAGTTCCTGGCAGGAGCCAGGGATACTCTCCAAAAAGCAGCTTTTTGGGGTGAAAAGCACCATTTGTGGTCTCAGGAGGGTGATGCATGCGAGTGGTGTGTTCGTGCCATTATGTGTAGGGATCTTGGCATACCTGGCACAGCATCAGTGCAGAGATGAGATAGGATGCATGGGATCTGGGTATAGTGTATCCCACAGCTGGCTGTCTGCAGCTGGCTGCTGCTTCTTGCACAGGGCTCTGAGCCCCCCAAAATCCCATGCACACCATGCTGCGCTGTGATGTGTTTGAATGATGTGCTTTGAGATAGTGGGTCTCATCCCTGCTTCCACTTGACCAGCATGGAGCCCTGCTGTGCTGCAGAAAGCACTTTGGGAAAAGGGGGGAAGGGGGCCTCAGCTCACAGACATGGGGGTTCCCCCTTGCCTGCCTGCTGTGCTGCCAGCACCAAGGAGGACATCAGCCATCCTGGGGCAGGAAAATAGAAATTAGTGGATTTGTAGGAATTTTGTGCCCTCCTGTGGACACTGTTAACCACAGGTTTCCTCAGCCCAGGGCATAAGCCATTTGTGTCTCTCCTTGGTCCCTGTTTCCCCAAACTGTCAGGGTAGGTGTGTGTCCCGGTTGAGCCCTGAGGAGAGGCCACGGGCAGAGCAGAGGGGCTGGGGGGGCTGTGTGTCAGCCTGGCTATGCCATCCTGCTGCAGCAGTGGTGGCAACTACCATGAGGGGGCACTCTCACCCTGCACAAGCGCTGCCAGCACTCCTGAGTGCCCCTGTGCATGTCCTGTGTGTGCCCGTGCCCTGTCCTGTCCCTGCCCTGCATGCCCTTTGTGCCCTGCCTGGACACTGTTCCTCCCCAGCATCTCTGCTTCTGCTCCTGGGGCAGTCAGGCAGGAACTGGGGCTCACCCTGGCCCCCTGTTTCCTGGAGCAGCCCAGGGCCAGCATCTCACACACCCACAGTGCCTGCCAGGACCCAGCTCTCAGTGCCCTCAAATGTGTGGTGGCAACTGTGGCATCACTGGGGGAGGTTTAGCTGCCACACAGAATGGGAGGTGGGCAGCTTTTAGCCACTGGAAGAGAATTTGGTGATAAAGATGATTAGTGCAGGTAGGTGGCACAACCCATGCATTGCAGCAATGCCAGGACCCCAAATCACTGCCTCAGTTTCTCATGTGCCACTCCACACACTTCCACAGGGTGGGAAACTCTGAGGGACCTGGCAGCTGCTCTGGCTGCTTTTTCAACTTTTTTTTTTTTTTCCTTCTACATCACATCCAACACCAACACAGCCTGATGGTGGCACACATGGGACGGACAGGGTTGTCCCCTATGGAGACAGACCTTTCCCAGAGTGCAGAGGGGAGCTAGAGCCAGAATGCCCCCATTCCAGGCACTAGGATGTCCCTGGCACAGGGCTATCCCCATCCTGGGCACCAGGGTGTTTCCCTCAGGCAGAGGGCTGTCACACTCAGTCCATGCAAACTCCCTTGCCCCTTGGAAGACCTTGGCCCTATGCTGGCACCTTGGCACCATGGCACTCACCTGTTGGGCACAGCCCCAACCTGGCACCACTTGGCCGTGGTGCTGCTCTGGGATGTAAATAACAGGGTGCAAAGAGCAGCGAAACCCACGGCTCCAGCCAAGGGTAGGAGGCAGGGGGCAATTTGGGAACACAAGGGCCTGGAGAATGTGGGGACAGTGATTCTTGGTGCTTTTGTTTAAAGCAAGGGTGTCTGCCTTTTAAATTGTTTTGTGGCTCATGTGGCTCTGAGTCATGGGGCAGCAAGGTGGCCTTTGTGCAGAGGTCCAGAGGAAATCAGAGTTTATTTCCAAACACTGGATTTGAGGACAGATACCAGAGGAGATGAAATTTTTATAACCTTGAATTATCTGGGAATCAAGCAACCAGTACCACCTTGCCTTCCTATGTCTGGATTTAACCCTCAGGGGACAGTCCCTGAGGGGATAATATGGGCAAAGGAAGCAGAGATAGAATGAGGATTGAGATGGGGACAGGGATGTCTGTTGCCTTTGAAGTTGGATTTAATCCTGTTAAAAGCAGTGGTGAGTGTCAGAGCTGGACTCTGCTTGATAAACCTCAGAAGAGCAATCCACTCTTGCTGCAATGCTGTAACCTCGTGGGTGGGCACCCCCAGGCTAAAGTGAGAGTCCTGCCTGTGCCTGATGCTGCAGCAGCCCCCTGAGGGGCAAATGTCCCTGGTGAGCACTGTGCTGGGTCATGGACTTGGACAGCCACCTGTGAGATGCCACTGGTGCCAGCTCCTTGGGGTACATCCCTTGCTGCATGGGGCACCCCTGCCTGCTCCCCAAAGGAGCTGCATTCCACCAGGCACTGGGCAGGAACCAAACCCTCTACTGGAGCAAGGGCTCCCATGCTCTGCTGAACAGCCAAGCTGAGCCCTGTTCTGGGGTGGCTCCAGCTACCCTGGGCCATAAAGGACAATTTGGACACCGGTGTTCAGGTGTCCCCTGACTGTAGCTCACTGTGCTGAAGCTACACCTTAGCCCTGAGGCAGCAGGGCAGCTGGGGAGTATCTGTCCTGGTCCAGCTCCCATCCCTCCTTAGTCGGGGCTGCTGTGTGACCCCAGGGGCAAGGACACAGGGCCCTCTATCACAGAGTCTGCAGGACCTGCTGCCTCTGACACGGGGACATATGTTTTTGCTCCTGATCCTCCAGCATTTGTGGGGTGAAAATCCCACCAAAAGCAGAAAGGACACACAGAAGTCCCAGGGCCCAGCTTTCAGAGAGCAGCGTCTGAGGGGCCTCAGACTGAACACCACCAGTGTTTGCTGGAGCTG
The DNA here is from genome assembly GCA_013401135.1 of Cettia cetti. Classification (NCBI taxonomy): domain Eukaryota; kingdom Metazoa; phylum Chordata; class Aves; order Passeriformes; family Sylviidae; genus Cettia; species Cettia cetti. Next base: position 22,883 of record VZUI01090344.1, read on the forward strand.
GGACAGAAGCCCCTTCTTGGGGGTACTGGTGTGGCCCTTGGGGTGGATGCATGGCTCCACCCCACAGTGCCTACCTCATACCTGTTCTCCCGTAGGACGGACCTCCGTTCCCAGCTTGGAAGCAGAAATTGATTTTCTCGCAGATGTGCTGGCCAGGCAGGAGGCTCCTCGCAATCACCTGCTACAGGATGGCAGACCCAGGAGTAAGTGCTTACTCCCTGCTCCCAGCAGTGCCAGGGACCTCATGGCAGCCAGACCCTGCACTCCAGGCAGGTTTGCCCTCTGGAGCTGCCTGGGCACCACTCACTGCTCTGTCTTCTCCTGCAGCCACCCTGGTGCCCAACAGCAGCAGACAGCGTGTGCCCAGTGGGCTGAGAGAGGGGCATCTGCAGCAGCGTCCTGCCGGCACCATGGCAGCCACCACCCTCCCCACCGCTGCCGCAGTCCAGAAGTACCCTGGGGTGGAGGCATCCCCCATTCCTGCAAATGACAACATGGTGCTCGGTGAGACCCTGGGACTCAAGAGGAAGGGGTTTCACACCTTCACCAGGAAAGCATGGGCTAGTGTCACCATGCTGCCAGCTCACCTGCTGTCCCTTGCTGTCCTCTCCACCTCTGCAGGGCTGATTGTGGTGTGCACAGTGGCCGGAATCTCAGCGCTGATTGTGGCAGCCATCTGCTGGTGCAGGTGAGCTGGAGCTGCTGCCAGTCACTTGGTGTTCCCTGTGCCCATGCTTCCCAGGCATGAGGGGTTGGAAGAGAGGCAATAGCTGCTCTTGCCAGTCCCCCCGAGGTGTGGCATCAGCTGACCGGGGCAAACGGTCAGTAGTGAGAAACCCCTGTCCCAGATGCAGGCTCCTGGGAGCAGGTGGCACCTGGTATGGGCATCACTGTGGTGCTAGGTGCTAACGCTGCCAGCACGTTGGTGCCTTGTGCCTAGGCACTGTGGAATGGAGGTGGCTATGCCTGTCATGGTGCCATCACAGGGAACAGGGCTGACCCTCCAAGGGTCACTGCCTCCTGAGTGGAGTCATCTGCTCCTAAGGCTCCCCACATCCTCTAATGGACTAGAGAAGTCTGGGCACTGGTGAGGCACCTCAAATCCTGGGTTCAGTTTTGGGGCCCTCATGGGAGGAAAGACACTGAGGGGCAGGAGCATGTCCAGAGAAGGGATTGGAGCTGGGGAAGGGTCTGGAGCACAAGTCTTACGAGGAGCAGCTGAGGGAGCTGGGAAAGGGGCTCAGCCTGGAGAAAGGGAGGCTTGGGGGGACCTTCACGCTCTCCAAAGCTCCCTGACAGGAGGGGCCATCCAGAGGAGGGTTAGGCTCTGCTCCCAGGGAACAAGGGACAGGATGAGTGGAAATGGCCTCAAGCTGCCTCAGGGGAGATTTAGGTTGGATATCAGGGAAGATTCATGTAAAGGGTGGCCAGGCATTGGAAAGGGCTGCCCGGGGAGGTGGTGGAGTCACCATCCATGGAAGTGTTCAGAAAACATGTGGATGTGGGACCTGGGGCCATGGTTTAGTTGTGGACTTCAGCCATGCTGGGTTAATGATTGGACTTGACCTTAGAAAGCTTTTCTAACGTTAGTGATTCCCTAATTCCAATTCTCATCCTTGGCAGGCTGCAGAAGGAAGTCAGGCTGGCACAGAAAGCAGACTACTCAGCCCAGCGAGTAACCAGCCCCCTGCCCTATGACAAAATCTCGGTAAGGCACCCGTGTTCCTCTTTGGGGAGGGTGTTTGGCACTCAAGCCTCAGTGCTCTGCTGGAGGGATTCTCACATGGTGGAGGGCCCCCACCAGCCAGGCTGGGGCCCTTCAAAGCCCAATCTCTACAGCTGCTCCTGCTCTCTTCACAGCCCGGGGACAAGACACTGGCTCAGTGTGCCCAAATGTACCACTACCAGCACCAAAAGCAGCAGATGCTCTCCCTGGAGAAGTAAGCCTGGGAGCAGACAGCATGTCCTGCCATTAACTGGGATGGCCCTAATCATCCCACTGGGCTTCACCTCCTCTCTACATCTTCTTCCTCCAGACATAAAGAGGAGCCCAAGCTGCCAGACTCGGCATCATCTGATGAGGAGAATGAGGATGGAGACTTCACTGTGTATGAGTGCCCTGGGCTGGCTCCGGTATGCGGGTGCAGGAGGGCCAGGGTCCTTGTGCATGTGGGGGTGTCCAGCATATGCCTGGGATGTGCATTTCTGTGTGAGGAGCCTTTTCCACATGTTATTCATCAAACCTTGAGGTGGTCCAACCCCTCTGCTCCCCCTGTGTCCCTGGCCAGCTCCCACTAAAGCTCTCCGGTGGACAGGAGCACATATCCTGGCACAAGGCTTTTTCCCTGGGAGCAGAAAACTAGAGCAGGCCTTGGTAAACCTGACCCACCATCCCTGTGGTGACAGGGACATGGTCACCGGTTCTGGGCACCGGGACTGGGGGGGCTCGTCCTTGTCCCATCCCAACGCCTGCGGCACAGACCTGCAACCCCTCACAGTCAGAGAGGATGTTCCTGGCTAGCAGGTGACTTCGGGGAAGGGCAGCTCTTAACAGCCCTGGGTACAAAGAGCACAAAGGGACGAGCCTTTTACATGGTAATAGTTGTGGAGTGAAGCCATCAGGACCCAGATCGAGGGTCATCAGTGGGTCTTTACAAGTCCATTAAAGGGCACTTGATGGCAGGCAGGCAGTCTGGGCAGGGCACCCCATTCCTGCCAGCCGTCATGGGGGTCCCATCCTGGGGTCCCCAGTCTGAGCAAGGAACTCTCTTCCTGCCAGCCAGGCTGGGAGTGCTGTCCTGGGGTCCCCAACGCGGACCTTGGGTTTTACAGATCACCCCACCCCATCCCCTCCTGCCAGGGAGGCAGCACCTTTCCAGGGTGCTGAGAGTCCTTGTGTTCATCATCCATCGCAGCCCACTAAGTCGCTCCCCTCCCCTCCTCCCTCCTCTCTGCCGGGCTGGGGTTCAGACCCAAACCCCTTGGGATGATGGGGTAGCTGAATCCCAACTGTTCTGACCTCCTGCCTTTTCCTTCCCCCCATCCCTCTCCCTCCGCCACGGCAGACCGGAGAAATGGAAGTGAGAAACCCGCTGTTTGACGACTCCTCCTTACACGTCTCCAACCCCAAGTCGCACCAGTAACCACCCGGTCTCCTGCGCCCGAGCTTGCTACAGACTGTGCCCGCGGCCGTGCCCGGCGGGGTGGCCGTGCCAGAGGGGCACCCACAGCTGGGCCGAGGGAGGCTGGCCCCACGCTGCCAGACTGTTCGACGCCTGCCCAATAAACACCCACTAACAGCTATGGCGGGGGTGGGGGGATCGCCCCCGTTTCCAGCGTCCTTGTTCTCTTTGCTGCTGTGATCGCGTCCGTGCATTGCCCTTTGCTCACAGCTTTCGGGGTTGCAGGGTGGGGGGGTGGGGGGGCGGCTGCTTTGGCAGAGAAATTTGGGGAGGGGGGGCTGCAGCACTGTCCCTTTGTAGTTGGCTTTGAGGAGGGGCTGCTACCCTGGCTGCAGCTAGGCTGATTCGTAGCAGCTGGGAAGGAGCCAGAGAGAGGGTCAGAAAGCAGGAGGGGGCCGGGAGTGCTGGGCATGCTCATGCCTGGCATCAGGGCTGCCAGCCTGCCCAGAGCCCCTCTTCCAGGGATGGAGCCCTTCCCTGGAGCAGGTGGCATCTCTAAGGTCTTCAGTGCCCATTCTGCCTCCTCCATGCCAGTCTGGGCAGCTCCTGGCAGCAGGATAGTACTCTGGGAGCCAGTAGCAGGAGCAGCTCAATCAGGCACTGGCATCATTCCCCAGGATGCTCCTTCAGATGCTGCCCTGTGCTCTGCCCCTTTAGGGGTGCTAGGCTTCAGGTCCCCTGGGGCATGGACAGTCACAGTGCCACTGTGACCTGGGAGTCCACATCAGTCTGTGCTGGCAGAGGATGGCCTTTTACCACAGGCCTCAGTGGGGTAAAAGCTCAGAAAAAGTGTTCAAGGTCTTGTTTTTAAGCTTATGTGGCTGTGGGGAAGGAAGGAACAGGACTGGAGGGAGCTGGGATGGCTGAGAGGGATAGTCAAGGCATGGGGGCTTTGCTGTGCTGCTTCAAACCCCACAGAGCCCACACTCTGGCAGCATCCCTGTGGAGCCTGGCACTGTGTGTGCTTTGGGCATCCCTCTGTGGCAGGTGACAGTCTCCACTGCTCCATCCCAGGCACGTCTCAGGCCTCAGATGCTCTCTGCATTTCTCTGTTGCCTGTGTCCAGCCTCACCATCCCTCACCAACACATTCCTGCTTGGAGCCCAGTGCTGCTCCTCAAACCATCCCAGGTGCGTAGGCCATGAACCCCTCCAGTGGAAGGCCCAGAACAGGGTTTGGGTTACTTTGCACAGGTGTGGCTTCATGTCCAGACCCTGTTGTGGACTGTCATGGCCACTTGTACTCAGTGGAGCCATTGCACGCTCAGGCAGGCATGGGCAGGGCAGGCAGCAGTGGCAGGATGTGCTGGTGAGTGGTGGTAGCATGGGACCATCCCTGTCCCTGGCATGGTGGCTGACAGAGACCATCACAGCACAGATTCTGTCCCCGTGTCCTGTGCTCTCCCTCCCTGCTGCCACTCTCCCCACACCTTGTTGTCGTTGTATGAATTGTAGTTCTTTTAAAAGGAGATTTTATTAAACGACCATGTTTGAGACTCATGCGAGTATGTGGTGTGGGGCCCACGGCTCGGGGGGCTCCCCTCGACAGTGGAGCGGGACAAGAGGAAAAGGAGGGAAGATGCTGTGGTCCCTAAACCTTCCCTAGGGAACAGCGCGCAGCCATCCTGCTTCTGCAGCTGGAAGAGCGTTCAAACCCTTCCCAAGGGTTTTTACCAGGGACATAATTTTCTTGTCTCTCAGTATTAGCCAGGAGAGGTTTCTCCAGCGAAAGGTGGGGTGGGAGCGTCCGCACCCAGCCCTGCAACACCCCCCACCCCTAGCCCCCAGGGCCTTCGCACCTCGGGGGTGAGAGATAAGGGCTATCGAGTCCTGCATTGTGTGCAGCCGAGCTCCTTTGATCACGCCAGCCCCCCCATCAGGCTGATACCATCTCTCCTGGTTTCGGATGCCGGAGGTGGGTGCTGACTCACCGCCAAAGCGCCCACCCGGGATTCTTGGGGTCCATGGGGGTCTCCAACGGCACCCCTGGGCGATGCACACCCCAAAAAACCCGAGATGCCCCCAGGGCTCAGTCCTGGGGAAACCCATCCTGGAACCCACTCCTCTCCGCCGAGGTCCCCAAATTTGTCCTTCCTTTGCTCCCACAACCTAGCAATCTCTCTTGGAGCACATCCAGACATTTTGGGAAGCTAGCATATAGTAAAACTTGACTGCTCTGCACAGGAAGACCCCCTCGCTCCTGGCACGGTGGCCACAGGAGCCCTGTGTCCCCTGGGAATCCCTGTCCCTACCATACATCCAGGCATGGAAGATTCATTTGTCCAAGGACAGGGCACCTATTCTGCAGATATCCAAAAACTTCAGCCCCTGCCTCATTTCTGCCGGCTGTAACACAGTAGGGTGGGCCCACTGGTGTGTTCAGGCACTGTGGTTGTGTGGGTGAGACCCACATTACAGCCCCGGGGCCTTTGTAATAAGGGGACAGAACTGGACCTAAAAACCCTCTGATTTTCCCCTGGGCCAGATTTGGAAGCACTGACTCCATACTGTTCTACAAGGCCAGCTGCAGCCCAGCAAGCTGTGCTGACAGATCAGTGTTCCGCCAGGATGGGGTTTCTGGAGATGAACCCCCTGTCCAGCCCTCCTTAGATGGTCTTGGAGTGGCCCCCTCACCATGGGACCCTGACCCACCACGTGCAGGACTGCAGTCCCCCTTTGGTGGGCAACTCAGGGGTATCCAGCAGAGCCCCAAAGGCCTTTCCATCACTTGCTACATAAAGGGGTGACCTGACCACGAATAAAACATCATCCGTGCTCATCCACTCTCTTAAAATCCCAAGCACCAGTGCCATACCAGCACACTCAGCAAAGGGAGGATGAATAGATCTCTGCCCTCTCCAGCATGCTGCCATCTCAGCAAGCCAGTAAAGCAGATGCATTTCTTTCTGCTCCCATTTTCTTAGCAGGATCCCACCAATCCCTGGCTGCCTTAGACAGAGCCTGGCCAAGCCTGAAACGCCAGAAGGTTCAAGATATGGGCTGATGGAAGGATGCATCAATCCATCTCCTCTGGAGCATGCAGAAGAGCCGTAGTCACCGGTGCTCAAAGACCCTACACAATAACCTCACACAGCTCCCCCCCCTCCCCCCCGCCAAATCACCCCAAATCATTGAAATGTACGGGGGGGGGCACACACCGAGAAACCCCACTGACTCCTTCCACACCCCCCAGCTAAAACCATCACCGCCACAATGGGCCCCGCGTCTACAAAGGGGCCAGTTCAAAGTCAACGTCTCCCTTCCCCTCCGTCTGTATGTGAAAGGACCAGGAATGCGTTTGAGGGCGGCTGGGGGGGGGGGGGGGGGGGAGGAGGGCCTGGGAGGTTTCCCGGGGAGATGGAGAAAAAAAGTAAGTTGGCAGGAGGAGGGGGTCCTGCCCGGGAACAATAAATCAAAGGGAAAGGAAGTTACTGCCCAGCCAAGGAGCTTCTGAAGCCCTGGGCCGCAGCAGGAGCCCGGGAGGAGCAGGGCTGATGGCTGCCATTGGGGTCCCGCAGAGAGATTTCCTCTGCCCGCTGGCAGTGGGGCAGGCAACAGCACAGCAGGCAGTGGGCAGGTCTGCCTGCACAGCACTGGATCCAACATCCCCAGCAGCATGGTCCAGGTAGTCCCCTGGCAGATTCAATACAGCCCCTGCAGGAGAAGGTGCTTCACCGCTCTGGGCGTGGGACCCCCGAGGTCCAGAAGCCACAGGGCTCACTCAGGGCTGCCCACGTCCCCACTGACGAGGTTTTTGAATCCTTAGTTCATTTTCCTGGGGCTGCCCTCCCTCCTGGTGTTGTCTGGCACAGCCAGGATGGGCAGTCTGGTACATGTCCTGCCAGGCATCAGAAACAGACTTTAGTTCCAGCTCATCCACCGGGACATTTTTTTCTTTCGAGGAATATCATCAAGAGGCTTAGCTGTTCCACTTCCCCTGACATGCAGCAGTGCCATGTGCTGGGCTAGGGGCTTCTGCTGGCATTGTGGATAACAGTCCCTGGGTGCCAGTCCCTGGATACCAGCTGTGGGTAGGAGTCCCTGTCTGCCAAGACATCTCCCAGGGCATCCTGTCCCAAGGCATCTCTCCCAGGGTGTCAGTCCAGCCGTCTCGAGAGCCAAAGCAAGTGCTTCATAAACATCATCAAGCACCTTCCCCGAGTTCCCCCACCCACAGCCCCATTCCCATCCCGCCGCGGGGGAGACTGCTCCAACCTATCTCCTCACCATATCTCCAGTGCGAGACTGCAGCAGCTTCGGGTAATCTGGGTTAATAAACAGGCAGTACTGTCGGCAGCGGGATCACTCCCTGCCTTGCTCCGGCTGGCATCACGGGGTGCTGGCAGAAGGAGCATCATTTGTCCTGCTCCAGCTGAGGTCAGGGAATACCCACGCCATTGGTACCTGACCATACGCAGGAGCTGGCATCGGGCACAGCCAAGCAGAGGCAGATGTGATAACAGTGTCAGGATCGGGAAGGTTCCCGGCACTGAGCCAAGAGGGAAGGAAAGGGGAATTGACTGGAGCTAGCCCTGGTAACACCATTCTGATGGGCAGTGTGAAGAGAAAGTCTTTAAGACAGAGAAAATATGGAGCATGCTTCATTGTGGAGCTGATGGACACGATAGCTGGGGCTGCAATTCCTTCCCCGGCAGCACACCCCAAGTTCTGGGGCCCCAGGGACAGCTCCGAGCCACAACCTTTCTCTGCAAGTGAGGAAGAGGAGAGGAAATGTGAGACTGTAAGGGGCAACAGGGGCCTCATCTCTGTCTATGCTCCCCAATGAGCTAAGGCTCAGCCAACAAGACCAAGGCATCAAGAACAGCACGAGGTGATGGTCAAGCTCTAGACCATCCGTGCTCCTGCACAATGACACCAGATGACACCAGCATCGCATGGCTTGTCCTCTGTATTGGGGCAAGTGGCTGCCGCAGCTGGATAAGCTGCCCTCACACCAGCCCCTGGCCCCGGTTCATGCCGCCAATAACTCCCCAAAGCCATCCCGTTTCTTGACTAGGCTCCGCAGTGCTGGGGGTTCCCAGGTGGGAAGACCCCGTGGCTGCTGCTGCCCTAACACTGGCGGGGAGCCCCCCGAACAGCGGGGAGCCGGAGGGGTGCGAGGGACGTGGGTCTCCTCCAGTCCCTCGGGACCGGAGGGGTGTGAGGTCCCGTGACAGGATCGGTGTCCTCCCCCTCCCTGTCCCATCGGGGCCGCCCCGTCCACCTCTCCGCCGGCGCTGGGTGCGGACCGGCGCAGCCCCCTCCCATCGAACCTTTCCTCCGTGCCCCCCGCCCCCCCTGGGGGATCAAGTTCACGCCCGACCCACCGATGCGGGGCCCAATGGGGCCGGGGCCCATCTCCATCCGGCCCGGCCCGGCCCCGTCGCTCTCAGAGGCCCCGGCGGCGCCCAGCAGGGAGGCAGCGGCCGGCAGCCCCCGCATGGAGCCCTAGGGCAGCGGGCGGCGGGCAGCATGTTCAGCCCGGACGGGGGGCTGCCGGCCGCCCCCTTCGGCCTCCTTACTGACGCCGGACCTCCCTTCCCCCGCGGCAGCTTCGACGGGGCGCCCACCCAGCCGCTCTTCTTCCCCTTCGCCGCCACCGCCGAGCTCGAGCCCGCCCGCGACCCGCC
>VZUI01090359.1:0-14168 GCA_013401135.1 Cettia cetti
GGCCGCGCCAGGCCCCGCCGGGCCCCGGCCCCGCGCCCGCCCGCCCCCGGCTCTCGCTGCAGCTGCGGCCCTGGGAACGGAGCGGGCGGGGCTCGGCTGCAGCCGGAGCCTTTGCGGGACGGGACCGCGGCTCCCGGAAGCACCGGCAGCCGGAGCGAGCCGAGCTGGGCCGGCGGTGAGCGGCGAGCGGGGCCGCCGGGCGGGCGCGCAGGTGGGAGCAGAGCCCGGCCGGGGCCGCCCCGCGGGGAGCGGTGCGGGGCTGTGCGTGAGGGGGGAGCCTCGGGGCGGCCTGGATTGGGAGGGGGACGCGTTTGGGGTTAGTGGATGGGGCGGGAAGCAGGGCTGTGGCAGCAGGCTGGGGAGGGAAAGGGCGGGATTGAAGAGACTCCGAGAGAAATGTCTGGAAATGGAGCGGTTTGGGCAAGAGGGAGGAGAGCGTGAAGTTGAAGTTGCAGTGGGGAGGCGGCCGTGTGTGAAGTTGGGAAGGGGCAGGGATCTGGCCAGGGCTGTGTCAGTGCTGCTGAGGTGGTGACTCCCTTGATGGTGATCTGCTGAGAAGGTGCTCGCTATTCGTGATGTGGTGCTGCATGTGAAGTTCACAGAAATGCACATATTTCAAGTATTTGCATGGTTATCATCATTTTATACGAAGTTTTTGAAATGAGAAACATTCTAGCAGTACAGCACTTATGTATTAAGCAGAAACTCGGAGGACAGAGTGTAATGTAATAATGCATATCATGGAATAAACTGAAAGGTAAAAGATGAATATCACAAGGTACCCGAAGCTGTTTCATTTTAATAAATCCTATAAACTATGTTTTAAACTAGAGGGAGGAAGACTTGGATTCCAGATAAAATATTTTAAAGTAATGATTGGATGGAGAAGGCTGTCACAGCTTTAAGCAAAAGAGAGGGGTGTGTAATTTGGGACGTGAAGAATGTATGCAGCAAACCTTTCTAAAACTGAGTGAGCACCACAGTGAGAAGTTTTATTTTTCATGGTGGTCTTTACACAGGAGGATTGGGATCTAAGACAGCCTTTGCTTTTTAAAGACCATCTGTGCAGAATGACAAAGTGGGTCTTAGAATTAGCATTAGGTGATGGATTGCTTTTCTCAAAACCTGTGGGGTAACCTCTCTCTATAGCTACTGCGCTTGACTTGCTAGTGTGCTCCCTGATTTGAGCTACAGGCTGCAGGGTGAGTTTGAGAGAGGTGACAGATGTGGAGAATGATTTACAATAATCTCTCCCTTTGGAAACTGTAGTTCATGATTCCCTTGTACATTGTTAGGAATTGTGAGAAGAACTTGTGATTGAAAATCACAGTTCTGGGAGATAAAGATCCATTGATTTGGGATGTATGATGTTCTGATTGGTAGAAGTAGTATGTGTAGCAAAAATACTGGTTTGGGGAAAGACTGGCTGTAGTAAATATAAATTTGCTTTCTTTAGTGCAGTGTGTTGTTAGGAGTAACTCTGCCTCCAGCAATCCTACAGGCTGCCTCCACAAGCAAATTCATTATTCTGGTGATGCTATTGTTTGCAATCACAAGAAAAAGGCAAGGATCATCTGAGGCAGGTACCTGTGTTATTCAAGTCACATGTCCCCTTAAAGCAGTTCCGGATTTGGCAGTGTTAAGGGGCACAACACAGACTTACCTTTGGGACAGGCTTGGCAGACACAGTTATTCCTCCCATATTGTTCTTGAATTGCTTCCTGCCTGGGGTTATTCTTCACCAGTTACTTCAGTTCCTACCATATTCAAGCTGCTTGTGCAGGCTGTGTGCCTTTGCTGGGACTCAGGAGGCTGCACAGCTGGATCACATCAATGGAGGATGTCTCTAGAGGGGAGGAGAGATTCTTAACATCTGTACTTCTCAGGGTCTGGCATGATAATGTCAGGTATTAGGAGTTCAGGATTTTGCCACTGGATTCCTGAACCTTGTCTTACATTTATGCCCCTTCAGTTCTATTCAACTGTCACATTTTATTTGTAATTACTAGCAGGCTGCAGTGCCTACAGATTGATTTTCCCTCCAGGATCTAGTTTGTGTTATTCTATTCCAAGTAGGTCACCTTGATGGAGGTGTTTGACACATTATGTTGCCTTGAGCAGCTGGACTTGACTCATAATTCATAAATAGCAGAAGTGTGAGCTGCATCTGAACCCCAGCTGGATTCAATGTTCAGTCTTCCAGTGCCTTAAATCAAGCTCCTTCATTGGCTTGATACATCTGCAGGAACTGCCTTGCAGCAGTCCTTTGGTTCATGGCATTGCTCTCCTGTGTGCTTGAGGAGGGGTGGGCATTTGAACTGAAACTGGGAACTGAACAGCTCCTTGCTCCCAGAGTCTGAATGTGGCTGCTGGGCTCTGTCTATACTGTGATCTATACAATGAGCACAGTGTATGCACTGTGTGAAAACGAGATGCAGTTCAGGCAGCTTGTATCAAATTTCTGTGCTGGCAGGCAGAGTTTGGCTTAATGGCTGTTACGTCAATATAAAACTATTGCACTGCTGGGCAGAGTTGAAGTCTTCATCTTACAAGAAATGCTGGTGTTAACATTTGGCTCAATGAGGGCCTGAATTTCCAGAGTGCTGAATATTTATATTCATTATGTGATTTGTATAACATTCATCAAACCAAATTTTTGTCAGTTAAAAAAATATGATCTCTGGATTCTTAGGTTTGGAGTAAAGGATAAAGGTGGTAGGCTTAAAGAACACTTAGCCACAGATCCCACATTTTAAGATTCACAATACTTTACTCTTCCTGCCTGATACGTAGATTAGAATGCTAATGTCTTTTCCCACAAAAGAAAGAAACAAACAGAAAACCTTTGAAAGCTCATAAAGCAACTTACCCAGGTTCCCTTTCTGCTCAGTTTTCTGTCAACATGTAAGAAAACCTTACCTGAGTCCCAAGCATTTTATAGCATTCTCTGGAATGAGACTAGTTAATTGTTAATATCTAATTGCATTCCCTTTGTTAAACTTGGCAGTGATGGAATTTCCTGGTTGAGTGATAGATATGGCCAGTGAGTCACTGATACAGCCTCCATTATCTTTGGCAGAAGCCAAGGTTTTAGAGCAAAGTTGAGAAGAAATTGTTGGTTGATCTTTAACAGTTACCATTTAATGTGTAACAGTTCTGTACCGAGGTGCACTTGCCAGTTTTGAGAACCATCTGCATGGTTTTCAAGTGGCCAAGAGTTGTGGTTTAACCCCAACTGGCAACTGAGCACCACACAGACACTTGCTCAGTCCCCCTGGTGGGATGGGGCAGACCATCAGAAGGGTGAAAGTGAGAAAACCTGTGGGTTGAGACACAGACAGTTTAGTAGGTAAAGCAAAAGCTGCACATGCAAGCAAAGCAAACCAAAGAATTCTTTCACCACGTTCCATGGGCAGGCAGGTGTTCAGGCATCTGCAGGGGAGCAGGGCTCCATTGTGTGGAGCAGTGACATGGGAAGACAAACACCATCACTCGGAACCTCCCAGCTTTATGTACTGAGCACGACTCCATATGGTCTGGGCTAGATCCCTGTGCTCTCTTGGGATCAGCTCTCCTGGCTGTACTCCTCCCAACTTCTTGTGCATACCCAGCCTCCCCACTAGTGGGGTGGGAGGCAGAAAAGTATAATCCCTGCTCAACAATAGTGAAAACGTCCCTGTGTTACCAAGACCTTTCAGCACAAACCCCAAACACATCTCCCTGCCAGCTACTGTGAAGAAAATGAACTCTGCCCCAGGCAAACCCAGCACACAAGGTACGGCTGTGCCTAGGGAGCAAGATGACATTGCAGGAGCAACGGTAGGTCCACCAGTGATCTGCTGCATTCTACTTGGTAACCTTGTCTTAAAAGTATCATTTAAAAGCAGTTATGTTTTTAATTCTTTTCACCAGTTGAGATTTTTTTTTTTAATGTAAATGGGGAAATTGGATATACTGCCTGAAGGAAACCTTCATGTGAAAAAAAATCCTTGTTCCTCAGTTTTTGCTCAAAGAGTACAGAAGAAACTTTTCTAGAGGATTTGCTTTTAACCACATTTCTGAAGAAGTGTACAAGTTCCAAGAGAAGCACGGTTTTGATTTCTTTCATAGTATACTTAGTGCACTTCATAATGTCTCCAGCAAGAAAAATGAGTAACAAACTGGAAAACAAAAGAAAGAACAAGGTAAGTTTTAAAATGATGAAGTGATTTGCAGTGATTTAGTTGCAAAGTGCCAGGTATTTGGGGAGGAACAGCTGACAATTGTGGATAGCTTATGGGAGGGAACAAATAAGAGTCCTGTTCACAGTATGAAGAAAATGGAAAACATTGTAGTGACATTTTAAAGTGAGAAATACAAGGTTTAGATTATTAGAAATATTTAGGATGTGCATTACTGCAATTACAGTGACATGACAGATTTCATCTTGTGGTGGTGAGGGGACAAAGATATGTATTGTCAAATTATAGCAGTCCACATATGGCAGTTAAATTATTTGTGTGTATGTAAAATCTACTTCAGAACACACTTCAGCAGCACTTGACTAGATTTGGAGAGGTCTATATACCCTCTGTACCATATGGGATATTGGTCATAAAATCATAGAATGGTTTGAGTTGGAAGGGACCTTAAAGATCATCTGTTTCTGACTCCCTGCCATGGGCAGGGACACCTTCCATAGACCAGGTTGCTCAAAGCCCATCCAGCCTGGCCTTGAATGCTGCCAGGGTTGGAGTTTCTCCTCTCCTCTGGGCACATCCAGGCCCTCGCACTTGGCCTTGTTGAATTTTATGAGGTTCCTTTCTTCCTTCCATTTATTTCTATACTTAAAGTATTTGCTGTATTATATAGTCCTACTGATAAATACAAAGCTATATTCACTCAAAAAAAAATGATGGAATAGAACTTTTCTCTGAGGAATGTAGTTGTGTTGCAGAAAATTACACGTTACTTGTGTGTTATCCAATACAGGGAAGAGGGCAATGCATGTAGAAAGTAAGAAAAGCATAGAAGGAAGTCTTATAGGTTCTTCAGGTTCTGTGAGTTAGCTCTTACTCCACCTTCCAACTGTTTTTCCTTTGTTGACAGCTTAGTGTATTTGTATAAGTGTAGCATCAGCACTAGGTTCATATTTCATTGGAGAAATATGAGAACACCATCTTGTTTCTTTAATCTGTTTTCCTGACTTCAGAGCAAGTGCCCAGGAAATGTGTCCATGCCTGTACCACTGGAATGACACAGAGGCAGACTCCATCAGTGTTTATTTTCCAGCAGATCCCATATGGAGAGTTTGATGTAGTAGCACAGAAAATTTAAGCTTTGCCTTTGGCAGTTTTGAGAGGCTGGTTATCTACTGTGTTGGGCTTTGCATTTTAACTAATACACAAATGCCTTTTATTTAGTTGAGCAATGTTAAACTGATTAGTCATAAAATGGTATATGACTTAAGAAAAATAACTCCTGTAACTTGGCTTTTTTACTCTAAAAGACTGTCAGCAGTGAAAACATTTCACAGCCAGGCTGGAAAGAATTTAATTCATGTGATGACATCACTGTGAAGAATTGGGGCATGATACTAGTTAGTTTATTTTTCTTTTTTTTAAATTAAACTTTACTTGTGACTGAGTATGGAGGAGTAAAGAAATAGTTGCCAGTAGAGGTTATTTTTGTCAAATGTTTTGGTGAATTTAAGCTATTTTTTTGTTGTGAGACTTGCTGGAATTTACTGGTTTTTTTTTTTTTTTTTGTCTGTCATCTACTTCTTCAGATAATGTTGGGTGCTTGGAGTTTTTCATATAAGTTTCTCTGATACACCCTGTAATTTTGATTTTGAGTCCTTCTACAAAGATTTTGAGTCCTTCTACAAAGTTAAGGATAAAATCAGTTCATAAACTAATCCTTGATTTTGCACAGGATTTTGCAACGGTAGATCCTTAGCAGCTGAAAACCTCAGAAATTTATACCATCAGATCAGACAAGATCTTAAGGTTAAGGGAAGTTCCATGATCTTATTGCTCTGTAGTAAAATCTGATTACTATCAAGGAGTTTTGGTGTGCTGTTCATTAAGTCAAATTGATTTTGGCCTAATTTCATCTGCAAATATTAGAATTTACCAATATTTTAGGAGGGAAAGCGTAGAATAAAAATTAGATGTAAAATATTAGATTTTAGCCTGGGTTGGAGGTATTACAAAGGGAGATGAAAGTCTACAACTCAGAAATGTATTTATTTTTGAATTAATGTTATGAGCTGGAAATATGGGATTTTCCACTTTAAAAAATCTGCTTCCTTTGAAGAGTTACTCTTTAGACTTTGCACAGTATGATACTTTGAGTTGAGAGTATTACTTCCTGAATAGATTGCTTTACTTTGCTTTGTGTTCTGAAAACCTTTCCAGAGTCCTACTCCTTTTTACTTTCCAGGAGAACAGCTCTTCACATAGAATCCATCTGTACTTTATTGACCTGAGTGCACTGAATCTAAATGTTACGTGGCTGTAAATCCCACCTTGGTTTCCTGCAGACTGGCTCCTGTACAGGCCTGCCTTCCACATATGGGGCTGCAGGTGTGTCCATAGCACACTGAGGAAATGACGCAGAAGGGGCTGTTTTGTTTTGTTTTGTTTTTTAACATACTCTAACAGAAGAGAAGAATAATGAGCCCAGTCCCTGAGATGAGTTGCTTAGTGTTATAGTCAGGGAACGCCAGGTCCATAGCACACCCCGCTGTAAGATACAGGTCAAAAGACAGAGTTCATGTCGCCACTCAACTTCCAGTCTTTGAATTAGCAAACCTAAATCTGAGTTTTCAAGCAGATGCATCCTGCAGAGTACCAAGCCCAGTAAGAAAGCTACGTTGTAACTGCACAGGAAATGCAGGAGGAACTTCAGTATCATTGTTGGTTTAAGACAATCCAGGTGTGGGCTGTTACTGAAGACCATAGTTCATTTGTTCTGTGACAATACAGGCTGTTGCTGTGAGGGTAGCAGGAGCTCATGTGAGTACTTACACCTCTGAGAGTCATTATTAAATTTAAAGGTGCTGTGAGACTGCAGTTAAAGACAGCTTTAAAGTTTGAACTTTAAAGTTCAGCATTTTGCTCCTTTTGTGGATCGTTCCCAGTTTGCACAGAGGTCTGTGAGCTGATTAGCAGGTCTTTTAAAAGAGAAGGGACCAGGAGAGCTGATAGGGTGTTCTGTGTGCTTAGGAGAGAGTGGTTATATAATTGACATATGTACATTTCAGAACTCTAGTTCCTGCTCTGTGAACCAGCTTGTAAATACAGCATGAAACTTCATACACTTGCTGTCTGCAAGCCTGTCTTGTTGGCTGCTGAACCGACAACTTTTAACAAATACCCTTATTTCAGCTGTCACGCTGGACACCTAGCTTCCATTCTGTGTGGACTTTTGAAACTTTGAAATGCATTAGTGATGTACAGTAAGGAAATATTTCCTGCTGTTGGTGCCTTTCTGAAGTACATTGTCTGGGGAAAGTTCCCTTTTTTGTAATGACTGCTGAGGACGACAAGACAGAAGTTAATGTTGTGGTATGCATTCTTTATGGCTTTGCTGATGGGCTTATCAAAGTGTTGTGCTTGGTGGTTTATTTTTGTGCTGATTGCTTTGGTACTTGTTCATTAATAGCATACTGGTGATTTGCTTTTAAAAATACATTTTAAGCTGCTTCATAAATAGGTGATTGTATTTTAGCAAAAAAATTACTGTGAACATTATTTTTAATATTATGACCTGTTTTGAAGGTTCAGAATTGATACCTGATGATTTTGAACATTTGTAAAACCCTTTGTCATTTTACAGGCTGACAGAATTCAGAAATTTGAGTTCGAGTCAGGAGGCATATGTGTGTTCCCATTATCTGTATTTTGCTCAGAAGCATTTTGAAAACTAAAAAAAACCAACAAGAAACCAAACAAAATGCCCAACAAACAAAAACTTAAAAACTTAAAGTTTTGAAGACTTATTTATCTGTAGATGTGTTTTCATGAAATTCAGTGGTTTCTGTCTTAACAATATGTTGCTCTTTATTTCCAGTTTTTCAGGTCTGAATACTAAAAAATGAGGTAGATGGAAACAGTGAAAGAAAATGTTTGTTCAAGTTGGCTCACATAAATGAAAACTCAGTTTTCTCTAGTATCATAGGCAAGCCTTTTAGTGAAATTCAGTTCTGTATCTTCTCTCCATAGGTTTGGGATTTTTTTCCTTTACCTTTTTCTCCCTCTGTCCTCTTTGTGTTGCTGGTACTTCTCCAGAAAGCATGGTCTGTGAATGTGCATCTCTTCTTCACCCCTTTGCAGGAACTGTTCTTTTTCTCCTCCTTGTTCTCAGCTGTAGCAAATGTATTCTTCAAAGTTGTTGTTCTTCAACTCAGTTCTGTTGTTTAGGCTGCGTAATTCCCCAGTTAACATCCTTGTGTAATAGATTATTCCACCAGATCCAGCTGAAAACAGCAAATCCTGAGTATTGTCTGCAGCTTTCTTCTTCTTCGTAGTTTATGTTTCTGTCTAAATCATATTGCTCTGTGCAGTTGCATCTTTAGTATTTGTTTCTTCAGAAGTTAAATGAGATTATAGTTCATACAAAAGTATCTCCTATTAAGATTCCTGAATGGAACCCTGTGTGTTTCTTCCTCAGTTTCTGTATCCTGGCATCTTTTTCATCCTTATTTGCCAGTCTGCTTTTACAAATATTTTTACAACGGCATGATTTTTGAGATGAACAATTTTATTGTGTAGGACACAAGTGTGTACTTCATATCTTTGTGGCTGTTGATAATTCACTCCTGTCTGCAGGTTACTGCAATGTCTTAAGTGTCAGTGTTGTATAGGTAGTAATTTGACTTTGAATACTTGGCTGAAGAAAATCTGTAAATGCTTAGAGACAAGATAAGGGCAAGTCAGAAATACTTGAAGAGTGTGGCTCTCCAAATGTCTACAAAACCAGCAATGAAATGCATCTTGAGCTAGAGCAGTGCAGTCAGCAAGAAACTGCTTCAATTCTAGCCACAAATATTTAGAGGTACCAGCACATCCTTGGGCAGTGTGGACAAAACTGCATAGTTAATGAGTCAGAAGTTGTGTGCCTGCAGGTGTAAAACACGGAGACAGCTCTGCCATATCCACCCAGTAAGTGTGCTGTGTCTAGACTTTTGACACTGAGAACCACATGCATTGTCTTGGCTTGTTACTCTTTTGCTTGTAAACATAGTTGTGAAGTTCTAGTTATTGATTTGATTTGACTTTGGCATTATAAAAAATGGCTCTGTTTTTAAATACATGGGCAGTAAAGGGAGTAGAAGTTAATCTTTTACAGAAAGCATTAGTTTCTGTGTATGGACGTTCTTTATATGAAGCATAATAAAAATTATGTGATACTCTGAGTAGCAGCAAGCTTTTTAAAAATTTCCTTGTTATATATTGTGCTTGCAAAATGAAAATTACTGTCTATTAGTCTTCTGCAATAAGTTAATCCTTTAAATTGGTGACAAATTGCAAAGAAAACTGCATCAACCTGGTAGATGTTCCTGGCAGAGATGAGGATGGTACAGCTTTGCTAACATGAAGTTTGTGGTAGTCAGTGCAGCCTGAGAAAGCAGTTGCAGTCACCTAGTCATCTATATTCAGTGATTTTTTTTTTCTGAGCAGGACAGGTTTAGTGCTGCCTCTCCCCTAAAGCTTCTCCATCCCATGTCTTCCTCTCTAACTCTGCTTTCCCACAACTCTCCCTTCATTGCCAGACATACCTCTCATTCTCATTTAAAGCAGCCCAACCCTCACCCTTCTTTTGCTGGTATGGTGCCACCTGGCAAGGCAGAGACTGCAACCTGACAGACTTGGGAAAGGTGGAAGAGTGGGAAGTCTGGAAACAGTCTGGGAACAGCTCATTGCAGCAGGAGTACTGAGCATTCTGCTTTACCACAGCAGGAACCACCTTCACCTTGAAAATACCTTCTGAGCCTGCACCTACATAAAGAAATCCGTGATTCCCAATATCTGCAATATTACCTTTGGGTTTGTTTCTTTTTTTCTGTTTCAGAAAGAAAAAAGTCAAGAAATGTCTGCCAATTTAAAGTACCTTTCCTTGGGCATCCTGGTTTTTCAGACCACAAGTTTAGTGTTGACCATGCGCTATTCTCGGACACTGAAAGAAGAAGGACCTCGTTACTTATCCTCTACTGCAGTAGTTATTGCTGAACTTCTGAAGATTTTGGCCTGTGTTCTATTAGTCTACAAAGACAGCAGTATGTGTCAAATTTTGCACCAAGTAATTTTCCTAATCAATATGCTGTATTGTAGTGGCAACTGCAAAGCAGCCATGTGAGTACAGGCATACAACAAAGCATTTCCCTTCTCCTTGTGTAAGAAATAGGCTTGGAAAGACAATAATCATACTGCAGTATTTGCTTAAGGGAATGTGGAAATAAGTATATTTGCTTGAGAGAATGTGGATACTGAGGAGTGCGGGAGTGAATTTTATGCTAACATCTCAAAGCTTGTGTTTGCTCAGACATTTTAAGAAATCTGTATGTAGAAGTAGGAAAAATGAAAAGTGTGTCCAAAGCATGAATGATAATTAGAAACCTGTGATAAACATCAGATGCAGAAGGGAAGAAGCAGCAATTTCATTGTTAGAGGAAGAATCATAGTTTTAAGCTAAAAAAAACCCACTATATTCACATTTACTCCAGTTCTTATTTTGTATATTTAAAACTGAATTTACCTGGTTTCTGTTTAATTTTCAACAGCTTAAAAATGTCATTGTCTATGCATAAATATTGATGACTCTGTAGAATTCTAAATATGCACTTTTTAGGTGGTGCTCTTTGGTATATTATCTTAAATTCTTGCTACAGTTTCAATAAGTTTAACTCAAACTATTTTGAATAATCGTTTTCATTTTGATATTCCAGGCTGCAGGAAGACACTTGCAGTCACATTTCCTTACAAATACAAGGCCTGTGAAAGTCAAACAAACATAGATGGTATTTTCAGGTCTTGACATAGTGATAGCTGTAAGATGTGTTTAAGAACAGAACACTGTTGTGTCTCTCTTTTCCATTCCTTTCGTTTTAGTGAATGTCTATCTCTTTTACTGTTTCTTTGGGTAGAATGCAATTTACGGACTCTGAACAGGGTGCTACATGATGAAATCCTTAACAAACCCATGGAAACTCTTAAACTTGCCATTCCTTCAGGAATTTACACTCTTCAAAATAACTTGCTATATGTAGCATTGTCAAACCTAGATGCAGCCACATACCAGGTATTGCATATTTTGAATTCTCTGTAAATTTTAAAAAAAACCCCTATGAATTGGGGCATAGTAGTAGTAACTGTTCCTGCTTCTTCTAGGTTACATATCAACTGAAAATTCTCACCACAGCATTGTTTTCTGTGTCCATGTTGAGCAAGAAACTGGGTGTATACCAGTGGCTGTCACTGGTAATATTGATGACAGGAGTGGCATTCGTGCAGGTAAATATTAGCAGGTGGTTTGTGGGGTTTTCATGTGTTTATTCAAGAAACATGGATTTCTTTACTGATTATCCAGCTTTCTGATTCTACCAGCTGTTAACGAGCACCAGAGTATAGTCAGGAGCTACGAATCACAAGTGGCCAGGTCTGGAGGACACCAGAAATGGTTCAAAGGCAGAAGATAACACCTCTTTTGCAACCCAGTGCGCTACTTTAGAATGTGACAGGGCTTCTGGAGCAACCTGCAAGTAATAATGATAGCAATTTTTATTAGCACATTTCTTTAGGCATTAGGAATTCACA
This sequence comes from Cettia cetti, assembly GCA_013401135.1. Classification (NCBI taxonomy): domain Eukaryota; kingdom Metazoa; phylum Chordata; class Aves; order Passeriformes; family Sylviidae; genus Cettia; species Cettia cetti. Next base: position 11,799 of record VZUI01090359.1, read on the forward strand.
GATCTTCTCTGCCAGTACAGGCTGTGTTCACTTTGGCATATGGATTCAACATGGCAAATTCACTTTGGACTATTTCAAAAGGAAAAATTGGCCTCAGTTCTAAAGAGTGCAGGTATCAGAGTTCATAGTTTTCAGAGGGCAGGATTATGGGATAAGAGACTATTCTAAGAATTTTTAGCAGATTTTAGTATATCCTAGAAATTTTTATTTTAAAACTTAAGGATTTGGAAAAAGATATGGTGATTAAATTCAATAATGAAAAATGAGAACAAAATACTGACAGTATTTGACAGACTCCTCAGAAAGTTTTTGTCCATGGCATTGCATTTTATTCAGTTAGCCTTAGACACACTGCAAGATTTAACTGGTCTGCACATTCACTAAAGAGGGGCATGTGAAAAAGACATTTCATCCCATCTTATTTGTAGGGTAACCAACTATTGGGTGGTACAAGTTGGTGGCAGAGAATGACCATGGTAATTCACACTGGGATTCAAAAACAGTTCTTGCTTATAAAACATAAATCCTACTGCTGTTTAAATGGATGAATATTCTCCCAGTGGAGGCACAATTTTACTCCTTAAAAAAAATTGTAGCTTTGCAGTCCTTTAAAAGTATTTATGGTGCAAAATACAAAACGTTACAAGTATGTGATTGTCTGTATTTAGTTACTGTTACTGTTGGTGGAAAACAAATTTGCATTTTGTAGATGCTCATGACTTGATTTCATCAGTGAATTTTGTGTAACTGTTTTTACATCCAGTGGCCTTCAGACTCTCAAGCAACACCTGCTAAGGAGCACTCAGCAGGATCGCAGTTCGTAGGCCTGATTGCAGTTCTCATAGCCTGCTTCTCTAGTGGATTTGCTGGGGTTTATTTTGAGAAAATTTTAAAGGAAACTAAGCAGTCTGTGTGGATCAGAAACATTCAGCTTGGTAAGTTTATTGTCTGTAAGACATACTACATTCTGATGCATTAAGATAATTCTGCAAAATAAATGTATAAATAAAAAATACCACCAGCATTTTAGTATGCTACGTAGATGTTATTTTAAAACCAAAAGTCAAACTCCACTAGATGGAACTATAGTTACTTTCTGATTTCAGTCTAGTTCTTGATTTACTTTGTTAATAGAGTATCTGTAATTTGTGAAACTGTATATTCGAAACTGTCAGTTGAATTTATTTTTACTATTTTTTAGAGACTACAGGAATATTAAAACATGTTCCAAGTCAGTGTTTTGAGGTGTTTTAAAATTAATGTATTTTTTCTCTTGTGCCTGGGTAGGGAGCTTCTTGTATTAAAAGTGCAAGCTATAAAATCTGCTTTGTTTGTGAATAAAGTTGAGGTAATTAATTACTGTTATTTCAGTACAAAAGGTCAGGTTTTTTTAGTTGTGTGCATAAGCACTGGGAAGAGGCATATGCAAAAAAACGGTTCATCTTAACTATTTAAATAGCTGTACCTACTGCACACCTATGAGTGAGAAACTACCTTCCATTCCCAAAGAGGTCTTGGATCTTCCAGACCCTAGATATTAAAGGCAACAGAGTTGATCTGTGTTCCTGAGTGAGTTTTCCCTCCCTTCAAAGCAATCTTGTCTAGTTTAGACAGTTGGAAACATGACATCAACAAATCTTTTTGTTCCTGTTTTACAATGGGGACAAAACTTACAGTTGCCTTTGTTTCTCTAATGGGATCCCTCTAGTCTTCACCTGTAGGCAATAACTGTTTATGGCATATTTGAATGAATGCATTGAACAGTGTTTGACCTTCCCAGCACCTTGGAATGGACTAGGGATCAAATCCACAGTGTATAGTTAAGTCATGAGATGATTTAATGGATCAGAGCTGTGTACAGAGTCTGGTAGAATGTAGTGCAGTACTACAAGAACAGGAGATGGTGTGACTTCTTTTGTAGTTAGTTAGATGGTCAATAAGCCATCCTTTTTTTCCCTTTATTTTCCTACTACTCTGTTTAATTATGAGTGGTTTCAATTAAAAATGCAGAAGTTAATTTTGAATACATTATAACAGTTTTACATGACCATACGTTTTGTAACCTGAGTATAGTGGAAGAAATCAAAACCTTTCCTTACTATCTGTATTTATGGAAAAAGTGTGTATTTAAACTAAGTTTTCCTGGACAGGGTGTAGGGAATATTTCAGGAAATGTTATGTTAGGGAATTCTGGGAGCAGAGAAGGGTTGCTAGCTGGGGATTGGTCCAGGATTTAAGGTAAGATTTGGTGTTCTGGGTGGAGCTGCAATATAAAATCCATTGCCAAAGAAAGATGATGATGATGATGATGATGATGATGATGATGATGATGATGATGATGATGATGATGATGATGATGATGATGATGAT
>VZUI01090366.1:0-43581 GCA_013401135.1 Cettia cetti
GCGGCCGCGCTCGCCCGGGGGCTCCGCGGGGCTCCCGGCGCGGCTCCTCCTCCGGCCGCGGGGCTCGGGGCACCGCGCCCGGCTCCGCGCTGCGCTCCCCGCGCTCACACGGACACGCGGGAGAGAGAGCGGGAGAGGGAGGTGTACCAGCACACACGCACGGTGTCACACACGGGGACGGGGGCACACGCAGACACACGCAGGCACCCGCACGGAGACACGGAGACACAGACACGCGCGCCGCGCCAGCGCTGACACGCTCGGCTACAGACGGATGCGCGCACCCGCCGACGAGGGATGCTCGCCCCACCTCTCCTCTCGCAGCGGAGGACGCAGCAGCCCCAGCCCAGGGGAGCCGGCTTTTGGGGGGCGACCCCCGAGGGGAAGCCGCTGGGAGATCGGCTCTCCGGCCGGGAGCTTCGCAACAGCTGGTCCAAAGGGCGGCACCGCCGCCGCCCTTCTTTCGCCCACCTCTCCCCGCTGGAATCCTGCCCTTGTCCCTTCAGGCGAGCCCCTGCCGGGGGCTGTCCAACACCGCCGGCTCCGGGCAGGGCTCAGAGCTCAGCCGGGGGACCGGGATGACCTCGGTGTTGTTCCCGTCCCCGCCGCAGGCTGGAGTTGACCTTGAGCCAGTCACTCCATGCCTGTGGCTCGCGGACCTCCATTTATAAATGTCATTGCCATGATGCAAGCACGACGGTGGCATCGGACCATCCACAGATGGAGACAACCTGTCACGGTAAACAGTGCAACCGGGGAAAGACACAGGTAAATGCAGTTTCTCTCCTCACTTGGGGTGGACCGAGTCTGCCTCTTTTCCCACATACCAAACACGTGAGCTTGCTTTTTTTTTTTTTTTTTTTTTTTTTTTTTTTTTTTTTTTTTTTTTTTTTTTTTTGTCCACCACCACACAGTCAGCACCAAGTCCCTCCAAAATCACAATCTGCATTTCACAAGCAATCAGACTACCAGCTCTTTTGGTTTTAGAAACCTGTGGCTTGCCCCGTCCCTGTCACGCTCAGCTTTTGAAAGCGCAGAGAAACTCACGACACTGTACTTTCTCCTGAAACAACCCCAAAATGGGGCTAACAGGTGACTCTGCTTCATCCTTCCCGGGACAAAAGTCTGTCTGTCCCTTGAAAGCTCTTTGTCGATGCTAAATGTTATTAACCAAGCTCTTATCATCACAGCATCTGATGCCTTTGCTGGCTGCAAGCCACATGCTTAGCCTACACCATCTCTTAGCAGCACAGATCTAGAGGAAAACATTCCCCTTTTTACCCCCCTCCCTCCTCCCAGTGCCTCCTAACTAGCTGGCGATTCCTGGTTCAGGCTCTCAACATTTTGACCAGCTGACTTTGGCTGCTTTCTTTGGCTCTGTTCTCAGGAAGGAGGTGAACATCATTTAAACATCACTTAACCCCCTTTCCTTTCTTACTCATTAGCATTGAAGACGGCTGTTGCAAAAGAAAGCATATTTTTTTCATTTATGGGGAGATGGCTGTCACAGGAGGAAGCATATTTTTGTTTCATTTTATACATAATTGGGGTATGGCAGCCAGATGAAAAGGGCTTTGCTGGAGAATATACCTATTATTTGAAAGAAAAAAAATCAACGTTTGCTTTTGTAATAGTAAAATGCTTGTAGCTGAAATTTCTTTTTCAGTTATTACAATGAATTATTCATTCCCAGGATTACTTGAATCATAATTATGATTTATTCATTTGCAGGGTTAACTAGTGAGAAGTCATCCCTTCAAAACAGCCTTGAGGGGGGTGGGGATGGGGAAGATCCCGAGGTCTCTAAGAGGACACACAGAGCATGTCTACATGACGGAGCTCACCCTGTGCTGGGTTTGAAGGAGCAAGCTTCAGTCAGCAGAGCAGAGACTCTGTGGAGCTCCAGCACGGTTTGCAGGACCATTTTCCAGCCCACACAGGCATTCCATGCTGCCACAGCCCCGGGCTTGCCCTTACCTGGGCGAGCAGTGCTCCAGACAGCCGAGGTGCTCCCTGCATCCCATCCCTCCCCACCCTGCTGCCACAGCCCAGCGCCGAGCAGGCACTCCGGCTGCTCGGCACCTCCGGGGCTCGCTCCTGACAGCCCTTCAGAAGCCGCTGTCCTTGCTTTGGTGCGCTCACAGAGCGCCTGGGGCTCGGTGTGAAAGGCAGCAGCCCTTGCAGCGTGCACCGCAACTCTCCCCGAGCCGCTCCGCACCGCGGTGCCTGTGCAGACACACCCCTCACTTCTATATTAAGAGGCAACGCCAGCTGCCACGACTCAGCCTCCGTGCAGATCCTGCTGGGCCAGCAGTTCCCCATGGCACACAGTTTGCAGAGCTGGAGGCAAGGGAGACCCGGAGATGTCGGGAGGGACAAGAGCATTGTTCCCAAAAGCCACACTGCTGCACCAAATGCTCCCTGGAGAGAGATTTGGGTGCTGGCCCAGAAGCCAACACCATGAGGCCAGTGCCACCTCAGGGTGCCACTAAGCTCCTCTTCCAGGCAGTGGCTGCAATCACATCTCCAAACTCAGGTCTGGCACCTTGCTGTGGTTCAAGAGTTTATGATGACCACAGGCTGTATTGGTCATTTATGCCAAGGTGCACAAAAATCCCTCCAGAGATTCATGGGGAAAATTGTTCTGACTAGCACAGGACACCCAGTTCTGGGCTCTCATCCTACTCCAAAAACTGGAGGGACATTGTCCTTCCAGGCCTGGTCCATACAGGCACTGCCAATCTGCAGCACAGGAGTTCCCTTTCAACCATCCCCTTGGATGCTCCCCCAAACGTGGCTCAGCATTTTGGGTAAGACTGCCACACTTTGGATTTCCTTGAGCTCCCTTTTGCAGGATTTGATGTGATCAGCACGGCAGCTTCCAAAAAGTTGTGTCTGTGTAGCATTTTCTCAGGAAAGCCAAATCCAGAGACCCTCACTCCAAAGCTAAGATATCCCAAGTGGGAATCTAGGTTTGAGGCTAGGGCATGCAAAGCCTCTTAGCCACTTCCTTGTCTTCCTGCATTTCCCAGTTACTACGTCATCTCCTGAACTTTCCAATTCCCTCCTCCATGGCTCCTGTGCTACCCCTATCTTTTGCTTCCCACATTCAGGCACTTCTCCCAGTTATGGAGCTTCTCTTCCCTATAACCCTACTATAGTTTCTTCACTTGCTTGCAGCCCAGTAGCAAAATACTTTTCATGTCCCTTTTCCAAAATTCCTTTTGGGGCTGAAGGCTGCCCAGTAATTGCTGGAGATGCTGGCTGACCACTGAACAGCTTGACATGCTTTGCTCTTGTAACACTCACCTCCACCAAATGAAGAAGCACACCTTCCATACCTGCAGTATATTTTGGTGATCAATACACCTCTAAAATCATCCATCAACACCTTCATGCACAGCCTGGGAGGCACAACAGAACCTCCCACAGTCTGGAGGCCCTGGGGTAGGATTCATTTCCCAGAAGCCAAAATATTCCACACATCAAACAAATCCCCACAGTCTAAAAAGAGCAATAGACAGGGAAAAAAATGCAATAGCTGGCAGAGCATCCCCATTTGAAATGGTAATTTACACTTATGCACAGTACCAATTACAGCCAGCTTCATGCTTCCCTTCTTACTCAGAGCCATAAATCTATAAACCAGAGTGCTGAGCAGGGAAGGGAAGCAGAATTCGCTTCAGCCCTGGAGCTGTCAGGCATACCACTCGGAAACAGGAGTTCTCCTGGTTTGTTCTCTCACAAGAAAGCAGGAGAAGCCTGAAGGATGTTTATTAACAGCCTTCCAGGCATCAGAGAATCACCTGCTGTGGCATCAAATGTTCATGGCCAGATCCCTGAGAGCCTTCAGCCTCTCTATTCTAGTCCAAGTGGAGGCCTGGGTTTGAAGCATTGCTCTGCATCTCACACAGTGCCACTCACTTAGGATAGGAAAGCACAGTGTTTTCACTGCATATGGCAATGAAACATGGGTTTCCTATTTGTTTTACACTCCAAGAGGGAAGAAAATACACAAAGAATTCTCAATTTGTGTAACTGAAGATCTCAAAGCACCAGATGGTAACAAGGTGAGGAGGGCTGGGGCATCTAACAGTACCCACATATCCATCATGACTTCATGCATCACCACAATGAGCAGGGATTAAAAAAAATGCCAGTTTTCTCAAAATAGATGTAACCCTGATTATTTCTGATGGCAAACCATCCATCCCAGTCCTAGAATCATAGAATGGCCAGGGTTGGAAGGGATCCTATTCCAAAGCCCTGCAGTGGGTAGGGTGTTCCCCTAGCCCAGGCTGCCCAGAGCCCCATGCAGCCAGGCCTTGAGCGGCCTCTATCCTGCCCTTTGAAAAGGGTGCTTGTGCCACTGCTGACTGATGGAGGAAGAACTGCACCTCAGTGGAGTGAAGGTGACAGTCCCATTCCCTGGATCAACCCAGACTACTCCTGGAACGCTGTCCTTTCTGTGCGCAGAATGAGGACAGGGTCTTGGACTGGCAAAAATAAATAATGGTGTAAGTAAGGATTTTGTCACAATACTGGGATAAATGGAGGAGAGGAAGATGAAACAGGTTGTACCAGAAACTTTCACACAAATATTTCTTAGGTTGCAAGTACTTCTGTTAACCTAAAGTGCCGTTAATGCTGTGTTTGTCCTGGGTTTTTTTTCCCCCTAAATCCTATCTACAGATGAGGAACTTTTAAACCTTTATTTTTAAGTCCCTCAAGTATTTCCCATGTAAATATGTTGGGGTTTTTTTTCAGATGCCCTTTTTGAAAGGGACATTGTGGATGTATTACATAGACTTCATGTTTCTCTTTATCACAGGAGGAAAAATTTTGGCCTGTCATAGTTTTTAGGTTCACAACTCAACCTTGTGGTATGTGAGCAAATGAACGAGTGTGACAGTGACAGCATTGTGCAGACCCCTCACCAGGGAAGGATGGAGGGTTTCACAACTCTTTGCTAGGCAGCTTAAAATGACTGAGGTGTACAAATCCTGTGTCAGGTTTTGCAGCATCAGATGAAACTGCTTTGACAGCTCTGTTCACACTTAGGCTGGACTTCGTCCTCATGTGGGTCTGTTCAACCCCTTTTGCTCCTGCATTCCAACATTCAATTTCCATTCTCTAATTTATTTCCATCCTAGAGGCCCTGAGGTGGTCCCAAGTGTTTATCTTTGCATCCTATGCCTCGGCTCCTGTCCACATCCCATCCTCCTTCCCATTTTCTACCTTCTCCCAGCCTTTTCAGATTGCTGTTCTATCCTTCCTCTTTGCCCAGTTCCTTCTGCTCCTAATCCTTTTATTTAACTTTGGCTCACACCAAACCCCCAATATTTCTACAAAGCCTTGTTTCCATGCAAGAGAAAGGCATTATTTCCAAAATGGCTAGAGACTCCTGAGAATTCTTCTGTCCCTCTACATCTGGGTGCCCATCCAGTGCTTCCAAATGTGCCGTGAGGAAAATTATTTTAGCCCAAGTCCAAAATGCCCTTGCAAGGAGTCCTGGCTAAGAGCAGGTTGTACATGCTGCCAGTGGCACCTCTGATGTTTTTAGTGATGGTGCAATGTTTGCTAAGTGGCCCAGGAAATGGTCAGTGCCTTACATCCTGTGTAAGGATATGTGGAAGGAGAAAGCTTCTGCTTCTTTAAGGCAACTCAATCAAGGACCCTTGCAATGCAATGAGAGAGTCTTGCCAAGGGCCTGGAGACACAGAACAAGGGGGAATGGCTTCACACTGACACAGAGGAGGTTTAGATTGGATATTGGGGAGAAATTGTTCCCTGTGAGGGTGGGGAGGCCCTGGCACAGGTTTCCCAGAGCAGCTGTGGCTGCCCCATCCCTGGCAGTGTTCCAGGCCAGGTTCGATGGGGCTGGGAACAACCTGGGATAGAGGAAGGTGTCCCTACCCATGGCAGGGGTTTGGAACTGGATGATATTTAAGGTCTCTTCCAACCCAAACCATTCTGTGAATCTATGATTCTATGAAAGGTGATAATAAAGGGAAAAATTTAAAGAAAAACAGAGACACAAAGTGATAACTGAGAAATGACAAACACCAAAATTTTTCAGTCTGTAATTTCAACAAATAAGATGAGGGCAATGAGGAACAGGAGGAGTTGTGACAATTGAGGGGGCCTTTGGAACTGTGGAAAACTTGGGGAGAGTTTAGGAGCTGCTGGCCACTTACACATCCCTTAACAACCATTCCTGAGAGCTTGGGGTCACTCAGTGAAACTTCCATTGAGGGCATCTCTACAGTCACATGCACTTGCAGCCTGTTTAAACTTTATTAAAAAGATAAATAAAACCAAAACAGACAGCCAAAACCCAAGAGAAAACCAACCAACAGCTGCAAAAGGACACCTCAGATGTGGAAATCCGTTACATTTAAATTTGTTAGTCATTACAAGTTCTAACAGGCTGTCAGATGTTGCCTGTATTGTAACAAAACACTCACTTTTTTTTATGCCACCCTCTCTTTTATTGAGAGGGAACAATAAAGAAGGATTTTAGTGAGATTTGTACTGCTGTGGTGTGAAGGGAAGCCCAGGCCCCCATCCCCTGTGTGTCACACATCCATCCTGCCCCCTCTGCCTGTCCACAGTCCCAGCCACAGAGAGGAGGGAATGGATTTGGCCTTTCCCTAAATTCAAATTGCCCTTCACAGGGATTTCTATTCACCCCTGGAATGGAAGGGATGAGACTTCCGGGGGTCAACTGGCTAAAAAAGGGTCGTGTCCCCACCTGTGAGGACACAGCTGGCAGCACTGTTCCTTCTCTCACCTCAGGCTGCCTCTCCCTTCATCCCATTCTGTGATTTCTGCACCTTCCCACTTCCCAGTGTCCTGCCTGCAGGCATGGAGAGCCCTGGAGACACAGCTCTCAGCCTGCCACCTGTTATCCCATCCCTCCCTGCCAGGAGCAGCAGGTCTTGGCCAGCCAGAACAGTCCCTCCCACTGAAACAGGAACATCTGGTCTTTCCAGAGCTAAGAAATCCTCAGGGATTTCCATAGTAAAGCTCTGACAAGTCTCCAAAGAAATACATGTTTAAAAAAATGCATTGAGCAAATTTCTTCAAGGATGGCAGAAAGCACCATGACGTCAGAATAGCCTCCCTGCCAAATTTCCTGGCTCTGCTCAAAATGTAGGAGAGCTTTGTAGCAAAATGAGTGTAATAACTTCTGACAGGCAGAGCAAAACATTTTCCACCAACTTTGTTTCAGAGACAGCCAAATTTTTTTTTTTTTTCTTTTTCCCCTGGTTTGTTTTAGCAGGAGCTTTCCAAATAAAAACAAGAAAGCAAATTAGCTTAGAGGGAGACTAGCAACATGAAAAAAAATCTTATTTGAGCAGTCTTAAGATCGACAAGAAACCTTCCAGCTGGGGCAGAGGGGGCTTTACCAGACTCCTCAGATATAACAGTAGTATGATCATTGAACATAGTATTTCGGGATTATTATTACTGAATATAAACCAAAAAGACACAAAATTCAATTAAAGCTCAACCTGATGTACAAAACTCAGTACCAGACTAAATCCATTCACACAGCCTTTCCACCTTCTTGGCTATAAAGGGCAGAAATAACTTCCCCTCTTCTTGACCACTGGAACATGAAGTCAATCTTCAAATATACAGCAATAAAAAACAGATGTAAGACCAGCCCTGTAACAAAAGCCATCTCTTCCCCTGCATGAAAATTGCTGAAAAGCAGTAGGGCATTGCAAAAGAAGCTGAATAAAAAATGTAAGAGTCACAGATAAGGTGAGGATGAAAAACATCTGACAGAAATCACCCAAGCAAAAATCATCTGTGTCTGCTCCTGGACTTTCTTGAAACCACTGGAGAGCCACAAATTCTGATTCTTTCAGTCTGAATCAGACATCAGGGCAAGAGGAACTGGCTCCATAAGTAAACAGGCAAAAAAGTGAAAGCTAATATATAAACTGCTCAATGAGGTAGGGAAGGTAGAGGAAAAGGATAGGAAATAGTCTGAGGGCTCCCTGCTTTTTGGTTTTTTGTTGTTTTTTTTTCCTTTGGTTTTCCCAGCAATTTGCCTCCCTTGTTTTATCAGGAATACAGTGTTTTCTTATCCTTAAATGTCCATTATCTAGGAAACAAAAGCCACTGCACTTCCCTGGCTATGTCCTCTGCTACAACTTAATGGAATCTGAACAATGTGTTAAACTGCAATGGAAGAGAGCTATACTGCAAATACAGCTGATATAAGACCTCCAATTTTATATTTTTTTCAAGATTTGGAGCTTGGCAGGGCCAGAGCTTTAAGCACCAGATGCAGTTTAAAGCCTTCTGTGTTAATCTTGAAAGGAGATCTGGGAGAACTTTGCTGTGAAACCTCTTTGACAGCAAGGGTTTCCAAGGAAAGGGTGTTTTCCCCAAGCTCCAGCTGCTGCTTGCAGAACATATCTGCAGCACCAATATATAATAATATATACTGGGATGTGATCAACCTGAGGCATGCAGGAAAGGCTCCTCAAAAGGGGAAGAAACGCTTCAGGACCACCAGGACCCAAGGAAAAAAGCACTCTGTCCTATTGCTGGTGTCAAACTATAAGACATGTAGCTGGCACCTAACACCAGATTAAAGCAAGGATTTGATCTCTGTGCACAGCCCAAAGCAGTGAATCACCCTCTTTCCATGACATCTCTCCTATTAGATCTGTCTTATCCACTTACATCCAACAGTTTCCTAAAGGCTGCCAAACCAGGCCTCAGTTCTTGGGAGGAGGAACAGCAGCACCACCACTTACATTATTTTTTTTATTTTTTAAACCCACCTGAACAGGCACAGGCTGCCTGCAAAACAAACCTTCCTGAACCACCCTTTGGAGTTTAATGAGAAATCCATAAAATTAACTTTTTATAGCATTACCAGGTCAAGGTTTGCTGTGAAGATGTCAGCACCCAATGGACTGTGATTGTAAGGAACAAATACTACACAATCTTGGACTCAGGAGAAGCCTTTTATAGTAACTTAGGTACTGTTGGAGGGACAGGCATGGGAGCAGTTTTCCTTGGCTGGTGGAATCCCTCTGACCACTTTTGGGATCACTGGAATGGCAGTAGAGCCAGGCTCTAACACTGCTGAGGGCTTTGCTGATGAACATTTTTGTAAAATGCTCTTCCAGCACAAGGGTCAAGCAAAATTCCTTAATTATAATGCTGATGCTCACTTCTTTAGAGAGAAAGGAGTGGGAACATCTCCCTCAGCCTCAGTTCTCTCTCCCAAGACTGACAAATTTTTAACTTTTTACTCTAATAACCAGAACTATACAAGCTTCTTTCCTCTCAAAATATCTAACATCTCTTTAATAACATGTAATGAAGAGGATGTGGTTGAATAATGCAATTCTTTTGCCCCAGTTCTAATACTATTTTTTTTATAGTGCTCATCTAAGTCACTAAAAGGAATTAATATTTTATTGCTTTCTATGAAAAATGCATAATGCCTTTCCCATAGCAAGGTTTCAAACTCCAGTTGCTTTGGTTCAGACTGGAATTTTTTTCTGATTTTGCTCTCACTGAAGTCAATATTACTCTGTGGGAAAATACCTAAATTATTTGTTAAAAGATGAAGAGGAGCCTTAAATTTTTCTCCGAAGCTGTTTTTGAATTTGAGCCATAAAACTACTATCATATTTTAGTTCCACAGGCCTAAAAACCCAGAAATTGCAGTTCCTGTTTGTACACATCATCACATATTAACCCTTTCTAGAACTCTGCTTTGAGTAGCCCCTGATTTTTTAGGAAAAGCTTTCTTTACAACATGTATCCTCTCCTAACCTTTTCGTGTTACATATCCCTGCCTGTGTGATGGGCCAGTCAAACCCTTGGAAGCAAAATATTTGCAAACAAGGCTGTATCAGACTGTCAATTAAGCAAACATAACTGAACTGACAGGTCTGTGGAATCAAAACTCCTGCTGGCATCTTGGTGTTGGGGGGAAAACAAGGAACCTCACTTGAATTTAAGAACTTAAGCATCCCTAAAGCATCCAGATTCACTGCCAGACATCTAAAAATAAATTAAGTACTCTGGACTTTTAAAAAGCAAACAAAACCCCTCTTATTTCCCAGTAGGTTCTCAGGGGCAGCTTCTCTAGGATTTTTCCCAAGGGAACCATTTCACCTAAGGACAGTGATTCCAATCCTGCAGTTTTTTACCCTGCTGAGAAGTGTTCTTTAAGCCGTTTCAGCATAACTAGCACCTAGCTTGAGGAATGGATTGACTAGGTGATCAGGAAATGTGGGATTCTGAAGTTCAGATCATTTGTGGAGATATTGCTATTAATATTTAAGAATAATAATTTAAAAAACCCCCATAGATCAGCTCAGGACAGAAATAGCATTAACTGCACTTCATTTTGTGAGGCATTTTGAGCTGTCATCAGAGCCAGCTATTGGAATGAAGCCTTAAAGATCACATCTATTTCTGTAAGCCCAAAATGACCAATAATTCTGCAAATGTTGAGATAATTCTGCAAATGCTGAGCTCTTTGCAGCACCTGATGCCCAGGCTGTGGAGATCATTGCAGCCCAGTAAAACACTGCCTGTGGGCTCCCAAACAATGCATGAGGGATGTTACACAAGAAAAAATATTTGCAAAGCCTTCAGAGGAAGGCTCTTGCACAAATTTCTTTCTCTGCAGCCAGCCAGTGCTCTCTCCCAAGCACATCCCCCAGGAACACTGGAAGGATCAGGCTGCTTTCCTCCCCAGTGGGTCCCTTTGGCAGATGTTTCTGCAAGGGTAATGCAAGAACATGTTCTGAAAAAGGAACTCCAGCCTCCTTGTAGAGGCAACACTGACCTGAGAGTCATTCCTCTGCCTGTGCTGTTAGAAGGACATCGGTGCTACTGAAAACCCACTTAATGGATTTGCTTCCAGCATTCCTTCAGTTACATGTAAGCCTACCCAGCCTGCAGTGACAGATTCAGAGGTTTCTGTGGCCATGCTGTTCCTGCACTGAAATGTCTCATCTGCTCTTTGTCTCTGACTTAGTGGGAGATTGCAGCTGGATCCAGCTGAGCAGAGCACGGTGGTGATAAAGCAACATCAAACTGCTCAGACCCCCAGCACCTGAAGGGAGCCTACAAAAAAAAGATATGGAGAGGCTTTTTACAAGGAGATGAAGTGACAGGACAAAGGGGTATGGATTTAAACAGGGGAGGTTTAAATTGGATATCAGGAAGAAATTTTTCCCTGTGAGGGTGGTGAGGCCCTGGCACAGGTTGCCCAGAGCAGCTGTGGCTGCCCCATCCCTGGCAGTGTTCCAGGCCAGGCTGGATGGGGCTCTGAGCAGCCTGGGCTAGTGGAAGGTGTTCCTGCCCATGGTGGGGGGTTGGAACTGGATGATTTTAAAAGTCTCTTCCAACCCAAACCATTCCATGATTCTATGTCCACTCGTACCTCATGTCAGATGAATTCACCTGACCTCTGCCAGCCAAGGAAATGATAACCTAAAGGAACACCATGTGCCTGTCTTCCACTTTTTATCAGTTCACTGCACCAGAAATACACCTGTGGGAATTTTAAGTGCTTGTCATCAAGGGGTTTGGTGACTTATCTCTGCATTTCTTCCCCCATTTCCCCTGCCTGCTCCTAAGGAAAAAGAGGATTCAACAGTGGTTGTTTATAAGAACCATAAGGCTGAGCAACAGCCTCCTGTGTCTTTCTGCTTTGCCCTTTCCCAGTCCCTGGCTTCCAAGGATGCTGCAGAGTGGAACAAGCAGAAAGGTGGATGCTGTTCATCCCCCCACCTGGCAGCTGTGCCTGAATTTCCTCTGAGCAGAGAACCAAGGATCACTCCCTCAATTCATCCTAGAGAGAGAGAAATAAAAAGCTTTCTTGGCACTAAATCTCTGCTGATGATGATGCCTAATAATATGCATTTTCCATCAGAGAACTGTCCTCACAGAAGATTCTCAGGCAGCCTTGGTTAAAATGTAATTCCCAAATCTTTGCAAGTAAAAAAGGACTACCATCGTCATTGTTCAAAAGGAGGTTTGTCTGATCCCCAATTTTTAATTCACAGGAAGACAAGTGAAAGAGGCTCCAGTAAACAACCACTGTTTCTGAGCCCAAAGTGTTATTGATTATCCCTGGGTAAACATGCAGACATTTGCTGGCAGTCATCAGGACCACATCAGGGTAACTGAGGTTCAAGGGACCCACAGGACACTGGGGATGATTTCTCACTTCCAGGATGGCAAATGTATGCAGGACTTTGTCCTGGATCTGAACAAAAAATGAATGGACAAGGACCTCCTAACAGACACACAGGTTTAAATTTAACATATAAACTTGGTAGTTATTTAAGCTACAGAGCTGCTCCTTTGAAGGGTATTAAAACAAGTAGAAATTGTGACAAGAGAAAAAAAACCCTAAATACTTCTAAGGGACAGAATTTGTGTGCTCCAGAATCTTCTCAGTGGGTGGACTGCACATAAAGTCAGGGGCACAGACAGACATTGCAATTCAGATAATTGGGTGAGGAACAAACAATTAGGGATCATCACAAAATGGATTTGTCTCTGCTGTTCCCAAGTGATTGCCATTGCTTGCACACCAAGGAATTCCAAAATGAGTTCCAAGCCACTGCACAATGCCAAATCATCTCTCATTGATTTCTTAGGAAGCAAACCACTATCTCCACCTCCTTTATTTCCTTGTGTTGTTATTACAGAGGCACTACACTTGAGATCAAGTTCAAAATCTTATCCCAGACTCAATGTTGCTTCCAAAAAAAGTTGAACTTATGTGTGAGCTTGTTATTCCATTTCCACAAGAAACTGCTGTGTTTGTGTGGTTTTGGTACATGTTGGAAAAAGGAAGTTAATTTTCCAAATTAGTCAAGATCACACTCTCTGAGGTGCCTGACTATGGACATTCAAAGTTAATGCACTTCTGAATCATTAATCCATTTTTCAAAGGAACGACGTGCACAGATCTTCCCCAACTAACTGACATGAAAGGGAAACGTTCTGCTGAATACAGAGATCTTCTGATGGTGCCATAAAGGAGGTAAAACACTTCACCTGCAAAGTGACAGGAGGTGAATGCCTCAGGCTTCACGTAAAACAAAAGGTGCATTGAGCCTGAAGGGCTCAGATGAAAGGATCCTTTCATTCCAGGGTAGTTTGGGTACAAATTAAGTGAGTAGGCTCTTTCTCAGAACAGAACCATCTTTTCTTTCTCTGTCATATTCAGTGCTGAAAGTTTGGTGTCTGCAAGTCCCAACTTTTTAAGGTTCTTAAACAGAATGATTCCATGTTTCAGTAGTGTCTTCCACCCAAACTTCTTGACTCACCTTTAGAATTTTTGTCAGATTCAACTTTTACTCTGCCCAGGTATGTGGGTAATTATTAAAGGCAAATAAGTGCAGGCTTTGTACAAATCTTTAGATATATTTGGGCATGTTTGCATGTATGTTTGGTTGCAGGGCTGTGTTTATTTACAGAATTATCCCCTGGCTGTAGAAATACGCATGTCCTTGTAAATTCATACATGACATACATACATTATTGAATCTTTTAGGAAGTTTTTGCATGATGCATCTAAAAATGCTCCTTAAAAACTGTTGTATGACCTTTTTTTTTTTCCTTCTCTCATGGATAACTTCCTGCTTTAGTGGTTTCAGATATTGGAGAACAGATGACCAGTGCACAGGAAGAACAGGAAAGGGAGCTTATGTTCAAGCAAACAGTTTAGAGGCACCACAGAATAACATGAATTTAACATTTCACTGTGAAGTTCCAAATATTTATTTCAAGAGAAAGCAGGACTGGAGAGCTCCAGAGACCAAGGTAAATTTGTTCTATAATTTACTCACAGAGAACAGTGAGATTTAAATCAAGGCTTTAGAAGACAAGCAGATTTATTTTTGGTGCAAGGGTGCTCAGCACCCTCCATTAATTAGCCCCATGGAATCTTTTCCAGACGAACCACAAAACCTTAAATCTTTCCCTAAAAAGGGTCTGGCTTTGGAACAGGCCAACCTTCATGATGGGTCCTGTTTTGTAGATGAGGCAAAGGCACAAGCTGAGTGCCCAAGGACGCAAAACCCCTCAGTAGCTGGGCTGAGGTTATCTTGGACTTATCTCTGCTCAGTCCAGTGCTTTAATAGGCCCATATCCATGTGTGGCAATGTGCCATCCCTCTCTTGTCACACAGAGCACATCTCAGCTGGTCATTCCTGGATGCAGACAGAGGTTTGTGTCTTCAAAGTGGACTTGTTTCAGAGGAAAACTTAGCCCAGAAATGCCTAGCACTGATCCTCCCTGCTCTTTCCCCACCCCAAGTGCCCTATTCTCTTCCTGAAGATCCCCAAGTTGCATCTAGCTGTCAGGAAGGGAGAATGGCATCTTTCCTGCCTGTTACTGCGAGCAGGGAAAGTGAAAAACTGAGATATTAGACACGAGGTCCTGCCTTCAGGGGAAGATGCAAGGCTTTTCCCATACCACAGAGGACTCCTGCTCAGCACCAGGCAGCAGCAACTCACCTGCAGTGAGCAGAGCAGTGCTGAACCCACTGAACACAGATCAGAGTCTGAGGCTCCTTAGAGGACAAGCACAGCCCATCCCAGGCTCCCGTTTCACAGGGCCGGATGGGAGAGAAAGCGAAGCCTCCGAGACTGCCACGCTCCTCAGAGCTTCAGACACACTGCAGGGAGGGTGAGAGCACCAAGGAGAGGTTTGTAATTGAATTTCTGTTTATTTTGGTCCAAGGTTGAGGTCAATGCACAATGAGGAGGTTATCAGATGACTCATATTAGCCCGAGCACTGTGCTGGGATAAAGTTAGTACTGTGCCTACTGGGAAGATGTGAGGTTGTCAGATAGCCAGGGTACAGCCTTATATAATTCATTTCCATTCCTGAAGTAATTTTCTTGACCAAGTCTGAAAGGGAAGGAACATTCTTTTGTAGTGGCATGAGGGGTTGGGAATCTGGGCTTTATCCATCATGGGCTCATCTGAATTGCCAGGAAAATTCCATGTTAACATATATTACTTGCACTTTTTAACATCTACCATGATAGTAAGACATATGCAGTGATATCCAGGGCTTTTTTCTACCTGAAAAACCACAGATGTACATTTCTAAAGAGCATTTCCTTGCTGTTTTGCCTAATTAATGATACAAGCAGTAAGAGTAAGACAAAAAAACTTTTTTTTTTTTTTTTTTTTTTTTTTTTTTTTTTTTTTTTTTACACTATTTTTGCATCTTTCAAGTCCAAGGCAAAACCTCTGTATTTTCTCTGTGGCAGAAGTATAGTACTTCCTGGGTGTCATGGGGGAGACAAAAAATTAAAGAGATGACCTGGACAGAAAGTCAAGGAAAAACAAAACAGATGCTGTGCTCATACATTTGAGCACAGGCCCATAAGAAAGCCAGTCCCTGATTTTCCATCCTTTTGGATGAATCATAAAACACTCCTAAAGTATGAACAGCTATTTCAGGGAATCTTTTAAAAGTAAACTGGAATGACTTCAGTGGAGTGGCACCAAAGTTGTCCAGCCTTGAGAGTTTGTCTTGTGAGGAGAAGCTGAGGCAATGGAGCTTGATTACACTGAAAATAAAACTTTGGGAACATGTTAAAGCCACCTTCCAATCCCTGACAGGCTTTTGCCAAGGCCAAAGAGCTGAGATGTCACATGCCCAGAACAATAGATAATGGTCCCTAATTGAAGCAAGAGGAGTTCTTACTGGACATAAGGGTGGGGAAAAAAGGTACAGCAAAATATCAAAGCACAGGAACAGGTTGCCTAGAGATGTTGTGGTGACAGGCATTCTATGGTGTTAAAGGTTTTCAAGATCCCACCTGACACATTTCTGCACAACCTGATCTCACTTCAGATATAATGCTGCTTTGAGCAGCAGGCTGGACTACAGACATCCAGAAATACTTGATTAATTTGAGTAATTCTGTCATTCTGTCCTGCGGCCCTGAATTATGCCATAAAATGGTAGCAGCTCAGAGGCCTGTGCAGCTCTGACTTGTTTTGTGTTTTGTGCAAATGCATGGAAACTAATAAAGAACAGGATGCGGTCTCTTGTCTTCCAAGGCCTCCCCAAACCATCCCCTGGAAAGACAGAAAATGGAGACCAAGGCCATGAGGGTGCTTCTTGAAACTGCTTCCACAGTGGAAGAGAGACTCTTGACAAGGGGGAATGGCTTCACACTGACAGAGAGCAGGGTTAGATTGGATATTGGGAAGAAATTGTTCCCTGTGAGGGTGCTGAAAGCCTGGCACAGGTTTCCCAGAGCAGCTGTGGCTGCCCCATCCCTGGAAATGTCCAAGGCCAGCTTGGATGGGGCTCTGTGCAGCCTGGGATAGTGGAAGGTGTCCCTGCCCCTGGCAAGGGATTGGAACTGGATGATCCTTAGGGCCCTTTCCAACCCAAACCATTCTGTGATTCTCTGACTGTATGAAAATCCCCTGTTTTGGGAAAAGCAGTCAGGCTTTAGAGCTTTTGAAAGACAGGAAAAAATCTGAGCCATTCAGTTTCTGAATAATTAACTCCCCTATCCCATTCTGCATGTCCTGATCTTAAATTTGAAGCCTGATTATCCTGAGGATCAGTGGAACAAAAGCCTTTTAATCTTTTCTAGAAGTATAGGTGCTAAATATAGAACCAGCTTAAACTTTTAAAATATAATATGCCAATTCATTTGAAAAGCAACAAGCCAATTAATCCTTATTTCTGCAGCTGTGGGCACATTTTTTTCTCCTCTAGCCACAGATTCCTGCAAAGCTTTTGTGGAGGGATGAGTTTTCACACAAATGACAAGGTATCGTTTTCAAGGGCTCCTGTGTCACATTGGCAAAACTTCACTGGCAAAAGCCTTGAAGATCCAGGCAGGCAAAGCCATGGCTGATGTGACCTGGTGGCAATTTGCCCTTGCAGTAGGATTCCCAGAGATGCCCTCCAGCCAATGCTTCCATGACTTTTCAAAAACTCCTCAGCAGAACTCTGGCAACTCACTGGTATACAGAAGTATGCTGAAAGTCATATTGAATACACCTCTTAAAACTCTGCAGCCACTTCCCTTATCATCCCAGTCATAAAAATCCTATTCTGTACCATGTAAAACATGAATTTTCCAACAGAAGATGAGGAATCAAATCTGTGTGGACAAGGATCAGCTCAGGAGACAAAGGACTGATACCTCCTCACAGAGTCTCTGTTGAAAAGTCAAACAGAAAAAGGCTGCACATCCCAGCTCCAAAAAAGAGCTCTTCTTTTGGTTTTTTTTTGGCCCAACCTCCTAGCCCTCAATGAAAACCAAAATATTTTTTGAAAAGCTGTTTGAAAAGTCTCCCGGGTACATCTGTTTTATACAGATTATGCTTCTTTTTTATTAACTTCAGATCAAAGCTCTTCACTCTTTTAGTAGGGAACCAAAGGGATCAGGTAAAGTAAATATCCCCTGCTCTGCAATTTCATGTGCAAACACCGAGTTTGCAGGCTGGGAAGACATGATTTAGAAGTTCTACTGCAAAAGAAAAATCTGCATTTATACCCTGATCTTCACATGGATGACTTTGCTCTTTCTCAATATTTTTTTTTTTAATGTGATGATTATATCTAACAAGAGAGAGCACATGAATTAATTCTTGGGTTCAATATAGGAAAAATTAGATAAAGTCTTTCACCCATCATCATTAGACAAGTTAGATGGACTATTCTATGCAAAAATAAAGTGAGAGATACCTTGAGTCCCCATGAAAACATTTCCCAGAGGCAGCATCCAAGCTATATTATTCTGTACAAACACTGCCAGAGATTTTTCCTGCCCAGCCAGTCATTCACATTCAAATCCCACGCAGCTGAGCTCTGTCATATTCTTATTTTGAAACTTGTTTGCTGATGAGAAGTGCACAACCAGTTTTGCTCCCATCAGTGGTATTAAAAAAAAAAAAAAAGTTTGATCCTGAGGCCAGGCCAACCCTAAATGAACTTTAAAACCAAAACTCTATAATAAGAGCTTCATTATGAAATTTTACTCCATCAACACATGCAGCTCTTCTCAGCTGGAAGATGTATACAAGTGAATATTTGCAGACTCATATCCTCATCAAGAGGTAAATCCAGGGAGCTGGATTTATTACTGGAGGTGGGGAAGAAGCATCCATTTCAGACATATCTGTTTTTCATGTATCCATTCCTCAACTTTTTACTATTTTACAGATAATAATCTGCTAAGAATAGATAGGCTATTTACAACAGCATGTAGTGACAGGAGAAAAAGGAATGACTTCACACTGAAAGGAAATTTACATTAGATATCAGGAAGAAATTGCTCCCTGTGAGGGTGGTGAGGCCCTGGCACAGGTTTTCCAGAGGAAGTGTCCAAGGCCAGGTTGGATGGGGCTCTGAGCAAGCTGGGCTGGTAGAAGGTGTCCCTGTCCATGGCAGGCTTGGTTTATGTCAGTATGAACTGTATTTTACAATAATTGAGTCTGTTTATAGTAACATTTTTAGACCAATTTCCCAAACTCAATAGGAGTGTGTGTGAAGTTACCCCTTGTTAAAGAATCTTGAGGCACCAACCATGGACAGCCAAGCTCCCACGACTTTTCCTATCTGCAAGATGAAAATGACTCCCCAGGAGCACTGATGCTTCCTCAGGGGACAAGGGTTTTTCTAAGCCACTCTCAGCAGCACCTGAATCAAACCAGCCTTAGAAATCCTCACTAGCTCATTCCCTGGCAGCTCACATCCAGCACATCTATAAACAGGCCATAAACACACAGCCTGGGAGCAGGACCTGTGCTAAAAGTGTCCAAGAACTGCTCTTTACTCAAGTGCCACCTGATTTCTCTCTGCCCAAGCAGCTGCCCTTGTCTCTCCAGCAGTGCCACCATTGCCTGATTTCAACTAAATGCAACAGAAAGACATAAATCTCTGATATAGCAAGCTTTCACAGAGAAGAGAAAGCCTAGAAATTCCCCTTCCAAAGAAAAAAAAAAACCCAAAACAACCCTCAACAGTTGTTAACAGAGAATCCTTACACAATTCATCCCTGAATGTCTGTGTAAGAAATAAGATGTGATCCGCTCCGGTGCTCAGGTGTCTCCTGACCTGTGCCCTAGTGTTTGCACACACATTCCTTAGGAAAATGTTGGGTTTGGAGTGGTTACACAAGGGCTGCTGAGCAGAGGAAGCAGCACAGAGCCTGCATCTTGATCTGTGTCTCAGAAATTCAAAGGCTCTTCCTACAGGGTGGCCACATTTTAAACCTTCTGGGAGCCTGTGTAAGTGCTCTAACATTTTGGAAAGTGAGGGGGACACATTTGGGGCTAAATCCCTGCCTGCCTATCTCACTGCATGTTCCTGGCTTTAATCAGGGGGTGAATATAGACAGAAGTAGGAAGTGGGAAGAGATGCAACTCAACTATTTAGAAAACAGAACTCTGATGAATTATGCAGCTTTCCTCCATCATTTTTGAAAAGTATTTACAAGGAACTGGTGGAGCTGCATTTCTCCAACTGCAAAGACCTAAGGCTTTGGGAAGATCTTGTCCCACAGGGGAAAGATGAAGTGAAATCCCCCCAGACAGGCAGATACTGATTCCAAAGCTGTGGAAATGACTCCTGAAATGCAGGATATCACTTAGAAATTTAATTTTTCTGTAGTAATAGGCTTCATTTCTCATCTACAGGGTTATTTAGGAGGGGAGAGAGGGGGAACCCCACTTCATTTTATAATAGTTCAAATGAGATGTAAAAAAGTTTAACAAGGAATCATAAAGCAACTACAAACTTCACAGAAAATTGGGGGGAAGGGCACTTTTGAATGGAAAAAGAAAACAAGGAAAACAAAGAAATCAGCCCTGCTGTCAACAAATTCTGAAATTCAACATGAGTTTCTTGATTGAGCATCCCTCTCTTCAGGATCTACAGTAAGCCATCCTGCTGGAATTAAGGAGCTTTGTCTGGAAGTTCAGCCAGGTGCCTTAAACCTCCTGGATAAAAAAGCACTTCAGCACTGAGAACTCCTAATTGACAGCTCACCCCTCACAAATCTCAAGACAAGCAGCAGCCGAGGCAGAGCTGTCCCAGTGTGTTTTAAAGTGATTAAAAAGAAACACAAACAGCCACAGAGAAAAGAAAATCTCTTAAATTAAAGAGGGTGGCAGATCAGCTCCTCCTCTCCATTAAATCTAGTTTTCCTTGGGGGTGCTGAAGAGCCCTTTCAAAGTGCAGTGTTTATTCTGGCTTCAGGATGGCACAGCAGGCACAGGGACTTCATCTCCTGGGTGAAATTCAGCTCCCTGTAACCCAAAGGCAGGTCCCAAAGCTGTCTAAATTGTGATCTAAAGATATCTTCAGGCTCTGTTGAGACTGGTAACAGCTTTAGGTGCATCCACACAGAAATGGAGAGGCCACTGCTTTGTTCCCAGTTCCTTGGTTTCCCAGTGATCAGCAACAGTAGCCACAGATTGGACTAGATGATCTTTAAGGTTCCTTCTAAGCAAAGCCATTCTTGACATGACTCCATGAAAAAGTACCTAGTTTTGAGACTCTCTAAGGATGAAGATTTCACTGTCTCCTGGAGCTTTACCAACAGTGAACAACTCTCATGATGAAAACCTTTTTCCTTGGATCACATCAGAGTAGATATAGGAGTCCTCACCACAGACCTGAAATTGCAGGCTCAGAACTTTTTACTTCTTACACAATTATATGCAGACTAGAGCTGTGTATAGCTGCAAGCCTGGACAGAGATCTAAAATTAGTAATATCTTCTCTAATTTCAAACCTACCTTGAGACCCTCTCCTGCTCCAGGTGTCCAAAGTAAGTTTCTGCCTGAAGACAGCACACTGGGGTTTGCAGATTTAAAATGTTTAAACCCCCAAAATAATCAAAACTCCCATATCACAATCCCTAAGAGAGAAAAAGAATATCCACAGGCAATTTAATTTTCTGACTGCTTCTTAACATCATCTTCTGGTGGGGGACTTCAATTTACCAGGCTTCTGCTGGAAATACAATGCTGCAGAAGGGAAATGGGACAGGAGACTCCTGGAAGAGAATTTCTTGGCACAGCTGGGAGGGAGCTGACATGGGAAGGCACCCAGAGAAGGACTGGTGGGAGATGTCCTGGACAGAGTCATGAGGTTTTGATTCTCTGAGAAGTAAGGAGGAGTGCCAGCAGAACTTCCACCCTGGATTTCCTGAGGTCAAACTTTGGCCTGTTTAGGATGAGAGAGTCCCTAGGGAGGCAGGACTGAAGGGCAAAAGAGACCAGGAAGGCTGGAAATTCTCCATGAACAAAATCCTGCAGGTTCTGGAACATCCCCATGGGCCAAAAGATGAGATGGTGGGGAAGGAGACCAATCTGGATGAACAGGGAGATTTACCTAGAACTCAGGACAAAAAAAAAAAGTTGTTCATCACCTTTGGAAGAAGGGGCAGCTGTGCCGGAGGACTACAAGGATGTGGTGAGGATCTGCAGGGAGAAAATGAGATTGGTCAAAGCCCAGTAAGAACTTGATCTGACTGCTACTGTAAGAGACATTAAGAACTGTTCTGCTACCAAATCTTCAGCTAAAGGTTCTGTGGACCATTGAAAAATGTGCCTTTTGAGAGGGTTTTTATTTCTATTGTTTCATAGGGAAGATAAAAATCAATTTTTAGAGGTGTTGGGAACACAAGAGAGCAATTCAAGGAAGAAAGAGACAAACACCCAGGTTATGCAGGAATTTACGTAATGCTATCAGAGACCTAAAGCAGCAAGGCCTCTGTTTTCTGAATGTTTCCTAAAGTCTTGCAAATATTTCAGTGTTTGGCCTTGTGTTTGCTACACTTGCACTGGACTAACCTGGTTGAACTGCTACCTTGCATTCACCTAAACCTGCAGTGATCTCCAAACTTTTGTGTCCCTTTTGGCAACTGGGGGACTGCCCCACTTGGCTGGTAAGAGTCCTCACTCTGGTAGCTCCATGCCAAGGAATGCATTTACCCTCTTTTCCTGTGTTTCACCCTGTGAGAGCTGGCTTGAAGCTGCTCATTCAGCTGTGCAGCATCTTCTCACACAGCCCTGAGCCTTACCCAGCTCTGAAGTGCCTCATGTTCAAGAACAGCATAGGTTTTCCTCATCCTAAACCTCCCAGGGGTCCTCCTCTGGAGAAAGGAATCAGGAAACACCCCCCCACACACACCGTTCCTCTGGACATAAGCCACAAAGTTTGCTCTAGAGCCATGCTCTGCAGGAGCCAGAGGACTTCAAGCCTTGGGACTAAGTGGAAGCAAAATTTGCAAAAATCAGTAATTCCTTCTGAAAATTCCCAGTCCTATTGACAGTAAAATGAAATGTCCTTGCCTGTGAACTTCAGAAACACTTCATTCGACCTTGAAACACACTCTCCTTAAACTCCAAAACTGGTCCAGGTAGATGTTAAATTGTAGATTCTCTTAACCTCCCTGCCCCCCTAACCTTATTTTCAAGGCTGAGGACCACCCAATATTCCCACCTCAAATGGAGACAAACTTTTTCCTGCCCTTTTTATTCTTAAAGCAGTTACGTATTTTCGGGGGGGTGTTGTTTTGTTTTTTCCACAGGCAGTGTCTTGCATGAAACATCTATTCTTTAAGTGGGAAGGACAAAGAGATCTGGTTGCTTTGTGGTTTGCGTGGTTTTTCATTCTCATGGCCAAAAATAGTTGATAGTTTCTACTTCAGATATCACTCAGAAAATGCTGCTTATACAGCCATGACAATGAAGAGCCATATCATTAGTTCTTTAAATCAGGCTTTTTTAGAAAGGCTGGAAAATCAAAACATTTGGGTGAACTAAAGGATTATAATTATAGAAATCACACAAAATAAACCAAGTAAACCGTGTCTATTCAGAGATCAATCAGAATTTCTCCTGTTTTGTGTTCAGACTGAACAAAAATGAAGGCTCCATTTGCTGCTTGATTACAGGATGACTACAAGAGATCAATAGGACAAGACAATGCAGGCAGTTAAGAAAATCCTTTGAATGGAAAGAAACTAAGAAGGAAAAATGCTTACTTTATCTTGCCTCAGAAAATGAAGTTGAAAATGCCTAAGAAGTTGATTGCTTCTTTGGTTTCCCAGGAGGGAAAAATACAAAGGAGAGAAATTTCTAAGCTAAAAGACAATCCTGGCTTAAGAACAACATATGGATTTGTTTATCTACACTCCCCAAGGAAAGATGTGGGTTGAAAACTGGGGAGAAGTTTCTAAGGAGCAGAACTATGAAGTTCTGGAACAGTCTTCCACAAGCAGGGGGCAAAGGAGCCCTTTTTTGACACAGAGCTTGAGTGGTTCTTCCACTGCAGGATTTATAGGCTGTGTGCTCTGTGCACACATGAGAAATTACCCTAAACAGCATTGTGGGAAACTGCTACAGATCAGAGGCATGAAACACTTGCACAGGCCTTATTGCTATTTATATTTTTGGTCAAAGTTTACTGAATCTTTCCTGTTCCTAGTAATCCTTTTGTGGCGATGAAATCACCAGAGTTAAAAAAGCCAAGACAGAAAACTGTCCAACCTTATGAGGAGAATTTTAAACTAAGAATTATGAACCAGCAGTTTGGTGAAGAAATGGTGGATGGGGTTATCAAGCAAAGAGGCTGGGATGGTGTGAACAGAAGGGGCCTTACTTGAAGTGAGGGGCCCAAAACTGGGCACAGCACTCCAGGTGCAGCCTCAACAGTGCCAAGGGACACACAGAGGGACAACCACGTCCCTAATTAACAGCATAGGCTCCTAAATACTGCCATTGCTCAGTGAACTGCACAGCAATCTACTTCACAGTAGCTTAGCAGGGTCTGTGCAAACACAGTCAGCCATAACTGCACCAGCAAGATGTTGTGAAGGACTCGTCCCTTATGGGGGGAGACATCGGCTTATGTTTCTGAACATTTAAAAACGTGGACAATTTGACACAGTCCCTGAAATGCTGCACTGCTGCAGAGTCATGCTTAGGGAAACAGCCCATCTGGGGAGGCTTCAAGCAGTCACACTTCTAAGGTTTCTATCTTGAAAGGAAGAGAATGAACAGGATGAGAAATAACTTTTTTATGCCCATTTTTTATCTCATTTCACAGAGAGGGATGGAAGGATTTCTCTGTGAAGGATCAAATGACATAATTATAGAATCATGGAATTGCTTGGGTTGGAAGGGTTGAAAGATCATCCAGTTCCAAATCCCCTGCAATGGGCAGGGACACCTCCCACTATCCCAGGTTGCTCAGAGTGCCATGGATACCTCCATTCCAAAATATTCTATTGTTTTAAATGAATAATGGTAAATTAAGGCTATTTTGTGCTTGCTGACACACACAAGCAGTGCCCATCACAGAGAGTTTTAAGGCAGATTTGACATATATAAGGAAGATACTTTGAAGAAAGATATTTGTAGAATAACAAGAGCATGTTTGCCCTGCATGAAAGTGATTCACCTCATGAGATATATCAACCTCATTGCAGCATTCCAGTGGCTGAAGGGAGCCCACAGGAAAGATGGGGAGAGACTCTTGACAAGGGCCTGAAGTGACAGGACAAGGGGGAATGGCTTCACACTGACAGAGAGCAGGGTTAGATTGGATATTGGGAAGAAATTGTTCCCTGTGAGGATGCTGAGGCCCTGGCACAGGTTGTCCAGAGCAGCTGTGGCTGCCCCATCCCTGGCAGTGTTCCAGGCCAGGTTGGATGGGGCTCTGAGCAGCCTGGGATAGTGGAAGGTGTCCCTGCCCCTGGCAAGGGGTTGGAACAAGATGGACTTTAAGGTTCCTCCCAAACCAAACCATTCTGTGATTGCCATGTAAGAGCTCACAGCTCCCCCAGAACTCACACACTGAAATTTCCTCTGTTTATCCCAAAGCTCTAAGTGTGTTTGCCATCACCACCTTGTTCTCAGGGCTTTTACCCTGCAAGTCCAAAGGTCTGCTTTCATCAGGGGGTGTTCACCAGCAACATTTAATAAACAGTAATTATTTGAGCTTTAATTGGTTCTGTAGGTTCTTCTAAGAGGAACTCAAACCTTCAGGGAGAAAATCAGCTGTTATGATGCTTTTCTGAGCTACAAGCAGACGAGGCTTTTCTGCCCTCCCTAAAGAGCAGCAAGCCCTGTCACAGTGTGACACAGGTAGCAAACTGTGAATCTAATTAAGTGTATAATTATGCAGCAGATTGCAGCACAGTGTGCTATTACTTAAACCAACTGACTTGCATGCCAGTCCCAGAGACAGAACTCGATGCAGACTGAGCTGAACACATTACAGAGCAGGGTGAAGAAGGAGCCAGGCTCAGCTCATCCACACTGACAGCATTTACACCCCTTCAACAAAAAAAAAAACCAAACCAAAACAACCCAGCAGACACACAAATTCAAAGTCTAAAGAAGGTGCAAAAATAACCTTGGGCAATGCGATGGAGTTGCTCAAAGTTTTGCAAATATTTGTCTTGGCCTTTTTTTGGATGTGGCTGTCAGCATAGAGCTCTAGCACAGCATCACTACTCCTTGAATTATAGCAAATTAATAATACATCCTCAAATTGCCTGTGCATGACAAGAATTTCCCCTTTATCAAACTCCCCTTCCCACAGAAGCATGAGCTGGAAGATGTGTGCCATTGCACCATGGAGCTCCCAGATTTGAGTCCTGACACTTGCAGAAATAACACTTCCAGAGAGAATTCCTGTTAAATAATCCACACAGAACTGACCTACATTTGCAAATCTCTTTTGAACCACTGCAACAGGAACACAAATGGAATTAGAAACCAGCACTGACTTCAGAGCTGAATTCAGAGCTCTGTGTGCCCACCACAGCAGGGCTCAAGTTAGGTGTGGTTTCAGCTTCAAAGCTGCTGCCATTAGCATTGCTGCTTTAGGCACTTGGAAACAGATGGCACATTTCTGGGGAATTCTGCAGGCAAACACACACTGCCAGGTACCATTTTGCCTTGTCTGGAAGGACTAGGGACTCCAAGCAGAATCACAGTGAACAGATGGAAAAACACACTCCAAAGTAATGCCAAACTCCCAAAAATCAGGAGGAACGTGGTTTGAAATCTAATCTGAGCTTACAGCTGTGACTGATAACTGAAGACAGAATCTGCTGGTTTCAGGGAAGCATAAAACAATTGCTAAAATCACATTTGCTACAGAAACTTGAGCTGAACAGCCAGGTACTGTCAGTGCTTGGTTTCAAGCAGGGAGCTCCATGCAAAGCCCCAGATTCCAGGCACAGAGGATGGGATATGACCCTGATCTGCCCTGTGGGATTGATGGGCCCTCCCTGTCATTGGCAGTCTTTGGTCTTGCACACTCTGCTGAGGGCTTTTGGGTGGCTGACCATGAGCAGCTCTGCCCTTTAGCCCTCTCAGTGCTGGTAATTAACTGCCAAGCTGGTGGATGTCCTCACCTCACCTGGATCTCAGCACAAGGGAAAAAAAGGCTTCCAGTCTGATGAATATTTAAAAAAACTCAGGTTATGTAGCAGAAAATTAATGCAAAATGCACTGCACTGGAAAATAGGTACAGGAAGAGAGATATACAGCAGGTTAAATAACATCAACAAAGCCCAGGAACATCAACCAAATAAGAAAAAAAACCAAAACAACCCACAGAATGAAGGGACCTACCTGTGCTTTGTATGAGAATAGAAAACTTGTGCTGTGATACGGACAGGAATAGTGACAAACAGAGGAAACCAATAGTAAATCATCTAACTTCCTGAAAATTACAATTTTTCCTCTCTTGCTTTTGATGCGAGACAGATGGAATTGAAATAAGAATTTGGCTCAGCATTGCCAACTGATCCTGACTGGAGCACACTTGATGCAAGCAGGGCTCTATATCCCATTGATAACACACTTGATCTTTCAACAGGGCTGCAGTTTCACAAAGAGGGAGGAAAATGAAAAGGTAAATCTAAATTTATCTCCTGACTCTAGAGAAGTCAAACAAAAAAAGAGATGTGAATGAAAGCAGTGTGTTTTTTTTTAAATTATCTTATTATTGATTATCACAGTTTCACCACACAAAGGTTGATCAGAACTAATCAAATCGCCCAGCAACAGATTAAATGATCCTGTCTGGTCTCTGATTTAGTTTCCCCTTAAAGAATCTGACAATTAATTGTCCCTTAAATAGCTCCTGTCTCCAGACTAGCTCTTCTTTCCATTCCACCAGACAATACAGAATAAAACCTTTTCTTCCTTTTCAAATTCTTCCTCCCAAGGTGGGTTCCTGCTGCATATGCAGTAAAGCCAAGCAAGCCTGAGCACACAGCCAAGGAAGGAGGAATTTCCTCTGCATTTCTGAATTTTCTTCTTTTCAGCAAGAACTTCTTCACAGAAAGGGTTATCAGGCAGTGGGATAAGCTGCCCAGGGATGATGAGTCTGTAGTTCTAAAATGAACTCAGTGGCCTGGGTAAGTCAGATTAGGAATTTCAAATAGACTTAAGCCAGTTTTTGAAGACTAGCATGAAAAATTTCAAATATTTACAGTTAAAGTAAATTAAAGGGGAAGGGGATTGTTCTTTAACTTATGCTACATCACTAGATTTTTCTTGTTTCAAGAAAATACAAGGATGTGAGAGATTATTCTTCTTTTGTTAAAAATTCATAAATACACTGAAGTGGAGGCTGGGAAAACTCTAAAGGCAGCAAAAAGAAAGGAATAAGGTGGTCTGGGGAGCAACAATGGAAAAATGAGCAGTTCTTTCTTTCCTATCCAAGCCCAACTTAAGGGTATAAAGCATGGGGTGTATGTGGGAGAAACAGGTAAGAAAAATGCTACCAAAACTAGAAACAGGTGAACATTTTTTTTTTTTTTCATTTTCACTCAAATGTGTTACTAAATTACTGCTCTGACACTTTCTTGGGACACAACCTCTGCTTTGGCCAGGCTGCCCTCAGCCTTCAGAAACTCAAAAAATGCAGTGGCAGCAGCAGCTTTATTCTAATTAACAGCAACATTAGCTAGAGGTAAGCTTCCTGAGGAAATTGTGCCTACAGAATGTGTACATGCTCCTATTTACCACCCTTCCCTCAGCAAGTCCTGTTAGCCACAGACAGGGTACAAATTCACAGAGAACAAAACCTGCACTTTACCCACTTGTAGAAAGCCTAGAACACAAATTTAAGCCTTCATCAGTTAATTCCATGGCAGAGAGACAACACAAACACATTAACAGGGACAAAATGAGGCACTGATGCCATTATAGCCCTAAGAAATCAACCACAAGACATAAACCCAAAAGAAATCAGGTGTCTCCAGGGGAGAATTCTTCAGCTGCTGACTGAAGCTCCAGCTTGCAAAACCACCTATTCTTGAATCTGTAAAGCCCACAACAAATACTTCAGATAGCAAAAAGGCAAAAGAGTGACTTACCACGAGTTCTGCTAGCTGAAGGGAAGCAGCAGCTCACTAGAGCTCCCACAACTACCCTTGCCAGTGCCAGATTGACCTCTTTTCATACACCTGCCTCCCTCACCCCCACCTAGGGTTGCTTTAAGCAGTTTGTTGTCAGCCTTGCCCACGGTCTTCCCTCCAGACACACCTGAGCACGCTGGAAAGGTTCCTCAGGTGCAGGCAGTTGGGCAAATCCCTTCCAGCACCTGAGGTGCTCCTCTGGCAGAACCGGGTTTCTGTTTCTTGGCACAGACTGCTTTGGCCAGGGACCAGAAGCTGAGAGGCATCTCCTCCATGTAAGCTCAGGGAAAATCTTGAGACAAGTGAACTCAATGGTTTTAAAGCAAGGAACATGTGCCTCTATTGCCAAAATCACAGAATCACAGAATGGTTGGGGTTGGAAGGGTAAAGATCATCTCATTACAACTCCCTGCCGTGGACAGGGACACCTCCCACCAGCCCAGGTTGCTCAGAGCCTCATCCAGCCTGGCCTTGGACACTTCCAGGGGCAGCCACAGCTTCTCTGGACAACCTGTGCCAGGTCCCTCTTGATGGTGTCCTGTCCTTCAGGTGTGAAAACTCTGCTTTGGTGTAATCTGTAAACTTCCTGAGGGCACACTTGATCCCTTTGACCACACCATAAAAAAAAAAATATTAAATAACAGAGGTCACAGTATGAGCTCCTGAGGGACAGCGCTTGTCCCCGATGTCCATCAGGACAGTGAGCTG
Source organism: Cettia cetti (assembly GCA_013401135.1). Taxonomy (NCBI): domain Eukaryota; kingdom Metazoa; phylum Chordata; class Aves; order Passeriformes; family Sylviidae; genus Cettia; species Cettia cetti. Next base: position 29,163 of record VZUI01090366.1, read on the forward strand.
TTAAACCACTACCCTTTGGATGTGTAGATACAAAAAACTTTGAAGGGAGATAATTACTGGCTTTTTAATCAGTTGGATCAGCACAGAGGATGAATGCTGGTCAAGGAGGTTCCGGAAGAGGCGGATGAAAAACCGGGATCAGGATTTGCTTAGCAGCAGCTCCGACTACTGGCGATTCACTGCAAGCCAGATCTGTGGCTGTAGGGGTAAAGCAACGTATCCGTGCTGCTATAGATGCTTCTCCAGCTGCGGATTCCATATCCTGCTCCAAACCAGAATCTCGACAACAAAATTACTGACGTTCCCTAGTGACAATGAGAAAGGCAATTTCCATTCTGTAGTTTGCAATATGCCCAACCGATGTTAAGCTTTTCCAAGATGGAGTGGTGTTTAGGGAGCAAGGCCCAGGAAAGAAGCCCTATAGCAGCAGTTCTCAGTTCTGCCATGTTTCCTTTGCTCTTTTGTCACTGCCCTTCACCTTCTGCTCCTCTACCTCGAAGAAGTTGCAATAATATTCTCATTAATAACACAGAATATGGATTACTTTACACGTGACAGTCCTCTGATCTCATTTCATGGAACCATATCCATGTGCATCCCTTAAGGCAGAGGGAAAAGAAGAAATGACAGCAGGGAGAGAGGTAACTACAGAATAATTACTGCCAGCATGAATGCTCCTCTCAGTCATTAAAATCTGCCCTCTAAGCAACTTGAGAAACCTTTAAGCTTTTCTCAGCCTGGAGAAAAGGAGGCTCAGGGGGAACCTTCTGACTCTGCACAACTCCCTGACAGGAGGGGACAGCCAGCTGGGGGTCGGGCTCTGCTCTCAGGGAACAACAGGAAACAGCCTCAAGCTGTGCCAGGTTGGACATCAGGAAGAATTTCTTCATGGAAAGGGTGGTCAGGCATTGGAAGGGGCTGCCCAGGGACACTGGAATCCCCATGCCTGGAGGTGTTCAAGAAAGCACTGGATGTGGCACACAAGTCTCTGGTCTAATTGTCAAGGTGGTAACCAAAGATTGGACTCAACAAACTTGGAGTTTTCCAACCTTAGTAATTCTATGGTTTACAGCAATTCTGTTCTCAGGGCTGTATTACAAAACAAAGGAACTGCTTCAGGAAGATAACTAAGGAGAAATCAGTGTTGTTTCTGCATGGTGGGAAGTGCTGTGTAAGGCAAAGTATTCTGGTGTGATGCTCCACTTTACCCTTATTCCTGATGTGAAACAGCTGCTTCAAATCAATTTCCCTTGGATATTCACCCCTTTCCCACTCTCCAATGGCTGTCTGAACTCAGATCCTGTAGGAGAGCTCAGGGGTGCAACTGGAAAAGCTGTGCTTTGAATGGGGGGGGGGGAATAAATCACTGCACCATGGAAAACATTTCTAGAACTGGCACCTCACATTCCAACACTGCCTTTGCCAGCTTTTCCTGCAGCACTTTGCCATCTGAAAATGGAAACTGCTTGTTAGCCATGCAGGGCTACGTGATAATTGCATCTCTCTCTACTCTCATGAAGCAGCTCAAGAACAGGAATGCTTTCACAGCAGGATGTGAGCAACATGCAATAAATCAAGATCAGGGCCACACTTAGCAAATGAGTGCTAATGAGACTAGAGTTGGGGTCTGATAGAGAAAAGCTGGCAGTCAAAAATAATAAAAGCTGAGGCTCAAATTGCAACAATATGCACTTCACTTCCAGTTTGCCCAAGCTTTTGAACCGGCAGAAAATAAGCACTGAACTTATGTTATCAAAAGAAAAATAAGCAATCCATGAGAGCCAAATTTAATACTTCCTTTAGAGGCAGGATCAAAAAACTCATACCATCACAAGAACCCACATCTTTCTCACAGGGTAAACATCAGCAGCAGTTTTGATGTGGAACAACAAAATGTGGAAGCTCTTGAAATTTGAGAAACACTTTGCCCAGGAGTTTCACAGCAGTTTGGCAATACAGAAAGAGTGAGAGATTCTCTTCTCTGGCTACAGCAATCAGCTGAGGGATTTGGGGGTGTTTAACCTGGAGAAAAGGAGGCTCAGTGACCTTGTGGCTCTCTACAACTCCCTGAAAGGAGGCTGACACTTTCTTTAAGACCTGTGCTCAGCACAGAAAACCAAGTTCAGAAGAGTCAAAAACTTTACAACAGGGCTTTGTCTGAGATCTCAGAGTCTGAATAAGTGGCATTCCCAGCAATCCCTACTGGAAAAGGCACATTCTGGGTGACCCAGTCCCGAACTGCAACACTCTTGCAACTGCTTGAGCACCTAAAGCTCAGTGATATATTTGCTTTGAGTCAAGGGAGAAAGGGAAAAGGTGTTATGGCACATTCCCTCTAGTGCCAGCCTTCAAAACACTACAATGCTCACCAGCTAAGCAACCATGTTATTTGCTTTTGTGGCAGAGAGAAAATTGCTTTGCAGTGACAGTCCCCCCCTTAACTGAAAAGACAACACCAGTGAAATACAGTTTACATGATTAATACATTTTACTCAGTATGTACACAGTTCTCCAAAGAAGTTGGGTCATCCAAAGGCAGTTTAAGAAGTTTTAGGTATCTCCCTTGCCAGCTGTTACATGGGCTGTGTTTTTGGTTTTACTTCCTCCAGCTCAGCGTCCAACCAGCGGAACCTGCGGTGACGGCGCAGGACTTCGATGGCTTTTTGCTCCAGGGGGGTCGGTTCAATCCCCAGCTCTTCAAAACCAGGAAGGTCAGGAAATGTCATGTCTGTTGTGTGAAACTTCAACAAGAATGGGGAGGGTAAGGGGAAAAAAAAAAAGATCATTCACTTGAAATGAACAGCTTTACAGCCAAAGCAATCATTCTCCTGCCGAAAGAAGGAAGAGGAAAGACTCAAACAGAACTGTGGCATAACTACACAAGGTCTTGTGCACCAAGACCTTCAACAGGAGGTACAGGTATTCTGCATCCAGCAAAAGTCCTTCAGGCTTTAATTCAGGAATAAACACCATGCAGGAAGTGCCCTCCTTTTCTCTCCATAGATTACCAGGGAGCATCACATCAAGAAATTAAGCAGAACTCCAAAGCTATACTTGGAACTCCAACGGATATTCTGATTTGTCAAGAAAATGTGTGTTATCACCTCTGGTAGATTGTTTTGCTCTGTTTATGGTTTAGAACATGGCTCTGTACAGGACAAATAGTAAATTCTATTACCATTTATGCAACCCATATGACTTAATCCTAGAAAACAGAGATTTCTCTTATGCTGGTGTTCCTTGGAAAGTCTTTTAAGTCAAACACATCTAATATTGTATAGATTATTTAAGTCTTGAAGAAAAGCTTGGAAAGAGGGACAATCAGACCCCGAAGTGACAGAGAGAAACTCCCTCTCACACTACCTATGCTACAGCTGACTTCCAGAAGTTTTAGCAATTTGATGCAGGTTTATTTTATGAAATGTAACTCAAGAAACTACAAAGGCATCTGGAAGAAAGGTTTTTGGAGATGTTACAATTATATCCTGGGGAGCAATCAGGTTAGGTAGGCTATTGATACTGTGTTGTAACAAAATACATTGAAATTCCAATGCTGCAAAACAGCTGGGAGAGTCACTCCATAATTCAGAAAGCAGAAAGTTTAGGGAATGTGCATGACTATCTCTGCTAGCCTACACATATGCCAAATTATGACACTAATACTTGTCAATTCCTACTTTTTCCTTGCTTGCAGTTGTTTTTTTGCAACTTATTTCTCCACCCCCAATGAAACACTCTGAGAAGTCAGGAATAAACATGAAGTGGCAACATTCTCCCAAGAAACTTGAATGTTAAGTGAGATTTTGGAACATGTGAAGGCTGTCAGTTCAACTTCAGCTGTTGAAAACACCATTTTGTGATTTTAAGGGACTAAGAGTGGGGAGCACTGCCCTCCTCACTTTGCTCATCCAACCTCTACTTTTGGCTGTTTTCAATTCCATGTGTTTTTGGGGAATGCAAAACTCCAAGTGGGAGTTACAAATGAAACATTTCCCAAGAGGGATTTTTGGCTGGTCCCACACTTACCCGCTCCATCTTGTCCCGTGTCAACCATGGTTCAAAGGGATTCATCTCAAAAAATCTTGCAACTAAACTGTAAACAGAAGAAATATTGCAAAAGTGCAGTCATTTATCCAGATACACAGAAATCTGGTAAAAATTATTTCAAACTTCATAGATGGTGAGCAAGAGCTTGTTCTGAAGCTGTTCTTGCAAGCTCTGAGTTCATTAAAGCACTAGATGTGCCAGCCACCAAGTTCTTAGTTGTGTTTCTGGTAATTAACTGTTCCTGAATTATTAGATCTTGTATTATTTTACTTTGGATGGAAGGGAGAAGCAGATCTCTAGAAGTTAAAATGAATTAGTTAGTGGGTGGTGAAAGAAAACCCCACATCCAATTCCCCACACACCAGAGGGCTTAGTTGTGCCCCTGCCTTTCATCCAAACTCTGTTCCCTGCCAGTGTAGGCAGCAATCCAATTAGTCACAAAATTGGATTCAAAGCCTCCAGGAGAAAACAAACTTGCTGACAACTCAATGAGTTATCAGCAACACAAACAAGCTGGGGGAATCTGGAGCAATCTATAAGAAGGGTGAGGATTGAGATATCTGCAGTTTTCAGAAATGAAGTTTCCCTTGAAAGAAAGCAAATCTGACAGGGAAAAGAAAATAATGCTACAGCTCTTGCTCAGTTTCTCGAGACCAACAGCAGAATCTCTTACAGGTAGGACCTCTTGCTCAAGTGCTCCTCTGGCAGATTAGGGTAGTTACTGCACACAAAACCAGGCTCATCTGCCTTTTAGGTGCATTTTTTCCTCAAAAATATGAACTATCACTTAGTTTAGCCCATAAATAGAGAAGTGTAACATGGACTACAGCACCTACATAGAACCTTTTTAACAAGCTGCTCTGTGTCCCCTGAGCCATGTTATAACCTGGTGCCTCTTGCAGCCAATAGAGGAACAGCCACTACAGTTTAGGATGTTCTAAGTGTTATCCCTCAGCACTTCCATGGTTCCAATGCTGAGTCCCACTGGCAGGAGGGTTCCAACCCTGGTGACTGATTAAGCTTATTAATTTGCATTGTAGTAAAAAGGATGCCAAATAATAACACAGCCCCATTGTGCTGAGGGCAACTTCTGAAATGGCATTTACTGCTTGAGGTAGCTCTGCAAAAGGATGTGATTATTCCCTAAGGATCAGGCCCAGTAGCAGATCTTTAAGATTGTATACAAAAATCCATCAGGGCCTGCAGTCAGCAATATACAGGCTTATTTTCCCTGTGGTATTATTAAAAATCATTTGATTTGCTATTAATTTTATCGTATAAGGACTTTTTGCTACTTCTTGGCTCAGCAAAGACATTCAATCACAGAGTCACTTCGATTGGAGAAGACCTCCAGGATGATCAAGTCCAACTTTTGCTGATCACACCTTGTCAACCAGAGCAGAGCACAGAGTGCCATGTCCAATTGTTTCTCCAACTCCATCCTGGGCAGCCCATTCCAATGTCCAACCACCCTTTCTGTGAAGAAATTCTTCCTGATGTCCAACCTGAGCTTCCCCTGGTGCAGCTGGAGGCTATATCCTCTCATCCTGTCCCTAGATGTCAGGGAGAAATAACTCTGGAATGAATAGCCATGCTAAGCTCACTAGAGGCATGCATTTCATGTACCAGCTCATCAAACACAGGCCTGCCCCTGAGCTAAAGGCTCAAAACTGCCTAACAAGTACCTCAGGAGAAGCAACTTCTGCAACCCCACCAGGTTAAATAACAACTGGGCAGAGTGAAGAACCCGTGCAACAGGCATTTATGCAGCTGTGCTGCCGAGAGCTGAGTGAATTAGGGCTGCACTCACCGGTAGAGAGGCCGTGGCAGCGGGTAGGGGATGAAGGGGTGGTGGGCCACGGCGTAGATGTACTCCACCATGTCGTACAGGAGGTACCGGTGAGGGCTGCAAGGGAAGGCAGCAAACATCACACCTCAGCATTTGCAGCAAGAGGAAAAAATATTTTAAACCCTCCACCTCCAAGACTACAAGAAAGCCTGTTTCTTCAATGCAAATAATTAGTCAGCAGAGATTCCCCTGCGGCTCACAGGGAGGAGATTTATCCTGGAGGACTGCAGCCTGTGGAAGGGCCCATCCTGGAGAGGGGAAAAGCATGGAAAAGAAGTGGCAGGAAAGAAGAGTGGGCATTTGGCTGCTGGCCAAGGCTAATCCACCACAATCACACTGGATGAAGTGTATTCTGTGAGCTTTGAAAGCACACCTGAATGTGCCTCCTTCCATGCTGACTCCCATTCTGAACTCAAGACTTCCAGCACTGTGACAGGAATTTGTACAAGCCCACTTGGAAGCCAAAAAGCAAATGGAGAATTAAGGACACAACACATCCCATCTTTGGTAGGAATTGGCTGCAGGGAAATTGGTTCATTTGCCTTTACTTGACTAAGAATAGGTTGTTCTTTTTAAAAGCAAGATAAATTGTCCAAAAAATGCATTCCTCCTCTCTCAAGATTGAGAGAATGAAGCAGTCAGTCTTCCATCCATCTGCCCAAGAGTAACATAAACCACTGGGAATTACCATTGCTTTCTTGTTCAGATTTTGCCTTGGCATTTTAGGCTCTCTAGATGGCTCAGACTGAGCTGTCAGGTACCTCCCTTGGCTTCCCTGGCAATTTGCTGCCATTCCAAAACGTTCTGAAAAGCTCCATGACACCATGAGAGCACACTGCTGAGCAGCTTGATAAACCCAGGATCTCACAAATGCCAAGGGCATGAAAACTGATCCTTCAGCTAATATGTTCTCCAGAAAAGTTCCAAGAAATCAGAGAATCACAAAATGGTTTGGGTTGGAAGGCACTTTAAAGCTCATCTCATTCCAAGCCCTGCCATGGGCAGGGACACCTCCCACTATCCCAGCTTGCTCAGAGCCCCATCCAGCCTGGCCTTGAACACTTCCAGGGATGGGACAGCCACAGCTGCTCTGGGAAACCTGTAAATCCAGTCTCTAACTGTAGAGCCACTGTCTCTAAGCCATTCTAATTCCAGGTGGTTTCCACACAGCTTTACCAGAATTTTCCTCAAACCCATGCTGTCTAGCAGCTTCCCTAGCTGCCTATTTCTTTGTGTGCACATACACCACATGAAATGCAGTGGGGCCCAGATTAGGATTTTCAGAGTACTCACAGTAAGAGTTTGAGCCATTTTTCCTCCCAAAAAGGAGCTGGAATTTACTGCAGCTCAAACTGTGTGCATGGATGGAGAAATTAAATGTACTGTGCAGCATGCCAAAAAATGAAAACAAAAAGATGTACTACAGCTAATTAGAATCAGAAAAAAGTGACCTACCCAGCCAAGGCATATGTTTTTCCTTTTGCATCAGGATTCTTAATTGCATTAATAATGGCCTTTGCTACATCAACCACCTGTGAGGAACAAATTCCAACAGTTACCAAGAGAAAATGGGGATACATGCACACACTCTTCTTTCAGAGGTGGTTTACAGACCAACACACCCACGCACCGAGGATTTGGGATTTCATGGGAAACTTACATAGACTGGTTGCTTGACTGTTTTTTTCCCCAGAGCAATAAGAGGCACACCACCAAACCAGCGCATGTCTGACAGAAAGAAAGAGAAAATCTGGGAATCCTTTCAGTACCAGAATAACCAAGACATTTTGCACCACAGAGTGGATCTCCTCTGAAAACTGACTTTGCTTTAAAAAAAAATAAAGTTGGGAAGAATTCCCAGCCAACTGCAGCAGCATTTCTTTCAAGACACATTTAGTTTTCATATTAACAGCAACAGGAGGGCTGCATTTACTGTTTCTTTAGAGTGGCTCAGTACACACCCTCCCCTCAAAATAAAATTATTACAAAAATAAAAACAAAGAGCAACATCTAACTGGATGGAGAAAGAATTCTATCAAGAGGTGAGAATTTAGTATGTTGCTATGTATCCCACACATTCCTGATAAAAACACACCTCTCTGCTTTCCAGAAGCAAATCCCATTTTCTCTCTGTTCTCTACAGGCAGTTACACAAATCATACATGGGTTTATTATTCCAAGAGTACATACTTGCATAATGATTGAGAAATCGGTCCTCTCTCCCAAACATCTCAGAGGGCTTCAAAATTACAGCATCTGGAAATTCTTCCCTCACTACTTTCTCTCCAACAGCCTATCAATCAAAATGAACACATTCATTAGATCCATGCTGAACCAAGAAGTGGATGCCTTTCATAACAGAAGGCATCCTTGACTAGAGAACTGAAAGAAATGACACCATCAGTAGCACAAAAATTATTTATATCTAAGCCATTTGATCCTTGAGATGCTGCACTAAGATAAAGGTCTCACAGAAAGCCCAAACATTTCTCAGCAGCAGAAAAGAGTCTTTAGTAAATTCATACATTGATTTCCTTCAAACAGACCCAGCGGGGGGAAAAAACCAAACCCACACCAAACACAAAGCACGTTCCCAGGAAATATATTTAAGTGGATACCAGACTTACTTTGTTCCTGAGGTATTTGGAAGGACTCTTCATGTCAGCATTCAGGTGAGAGATATGAATAAATTTTTCCACACCAGCTTCCTTACTTATCTGTGCAATAGTTTCAGGAATATTTACAAATTCATCTTCAAATTTGAAGTTTCTAAAGCAAGGCAAAACCCAAACGTTACTTTAAAAGCAATCAACAATGGCTGCCAATCAGTCAAAAAGCAATTATTACATATCACTTGAATGTATTATCAAAAACCTATACTAATACTCTTTGTTAGAAGTAAAATTTTCCTTCATGATGGACTCTGCATATAATAAAAATTAGAGGCAAATGAAACTGCAATTGTAATCTTCAATTTTAGCTTCTCTGCCTTTTCATCTGGTAAGATTAAATCAGTATGAAAAGTCCTCTTGCCCACTTTTCTGTAACAAAGAGAAAACTCCCAGTGAAAGTGCAAACAGGTTATTATTAAAAGAAGCACTCCTGCATCTTGAACTCTGAGCAAGGCTCTGTTTTCACAAATCCTGTTCAAAATTTGCCCTGATTTGACATATTAATTACACTACAAAGAAGCTCAAAATTTCTGAGCAGCACAAGTCAGAGCAGATGCTTGGCAGGGGGAAAGCAGACAAAAAACAGAGAACAGAGAAGTGCTCATGCAAATGGAAAAACAATTTGTCAGAGCATTTAGAACCATTTCAGAGCTGAAAGGGACTTCCAGGGACTTCCCTCACTGTATGACATTCAGGGGGGCTAAATCAGGGGGTTATACTGTCAACCAGTGTGGTATCTGATCAAGAACAATACAGAAGCTCTGTCTCCACGCTGATCTTATAGGCTGCCAACAATCCCAAAATTCTTTCCAACTATCCCAAGGCTGCAAGAAAGAGAACTGGCTTCTCCTGTCATTGTACAATCCCTGTAAGCACCCCTGCATCTTGACCATCTGCTTTGGGTAACAAACATCTTACCCAAACACCTCCCTCTGTGTCCTTATCTCCTCCCACAGCTCTTCAGATCCCACTGGAGTCCAAAGAAAGCCTTAAAAATACAAAGTTATTTTTGAGCTTTCAATAACTAATCTGATCCTGGGAACCATCACTCCTGTTCTGCTCACCAAAATAGATTCAGAAACACACGAGAATGAACAACATCCCTCCTGTAACCATGGAGTTTCAAACAACACAGTACACACAGAGGAGCCTGGACACAAGTACAAGGCAAGGAGGAAAGTATTTCATGGCAGGCTTTGCTTTTTTTGACTGATCTCTCCATCTAATCTTACTTTTCTTCCCATCCAAGTTTTTCACAGGCTCTGGGATGATTATGATGGTTACTCTGACCTCATGTTTAACAAATCAGAGAACTTGAACTCAGGGTTCCAGCACCACCACTGATACCCACATGCACGAAATACATGATTAACACATTTGTGCCACACAGTGGTTGAGTTCTGCAATGCCTGAAAGTTTTAAACATGGATCAAGACTTGTCTGTTTGAATCTATTGAAACTGTAGAGAGAACAAAATTTGGTGATTTTTAAACAGAATGAAACTTTCTGTTGTTGTTCTCACACTTGCTTTTAATAATAAAATAAACTGTCTTTTCTATAAATCACACTTTTTACCCAAGTCCAGGAATAAAGGCCAACAGAAGCATCAGGTTTGTAAACAGAGATGAAACTGATATCAACATTTATTTCTGTCTACCACGAGAGAAAAAAATTATGCACCATACCAAGACAAATCTCACCATTACATTTTTTCCTGGCAGTTCTGCACAAGGCTTTAAAAAAATAGACATAATTGCATGAATGCACACACACAGTGAAGGTGGCTGCTACAGGTAATTTTAACCTAAAACATGGGAATTTTTAAATGGATTTCAAAAAGGAACTGTTCTTAGAAATTATTATCAAAGAATGCTTCTGTAGCTAATATTGTCTGTGCCAAAATTCTATCAAGGAATGATGTTATTAGTCATAATCTTAGGAATTCTCCATCAGCTATTCCTGTTTTTCTAGCAGGCTACAACTCATCACGATGTCCAAGTGACAGGATGAAATCTTACTTCTGTGGTAATGCAAACATAAATATAATGTAAACATGAGTTAAATAAAATAAAATAAATAAATAAATAAAATGTCAATGTAAATATAAGAAATTGATGAGGCTCTGTCATCTATAGGAAGGCACTCAGGAACACCTACAAGGTATGTGAAAGTAGCACATTTGAATTTTCTGGCAGAACAAAAGTTGTACACCGGAAAATTTTGGAAAGAATAACTTTTCCAAAGTAGATCACAACCAGAACTGGAGTCACCCATTTAAAGAAATTTTACATGCAAAATGTTGGGGTTTTCTTTTCACAGAAGCCAAGAACATTGGCAACACCACCGTACACACGTGCTGTAAAACATGGCTACAATACCTGGTGCAAATCTATCACATACAGGAAAAGAAAAAAAAAAAAGGAAAATTACTTTGTTTCCCATTCCTTTCCGATGAGATTAATGACCACATTGCTGTGTTCCACGGCTCTTCGGATGGAATCTTTGTCCTTACAGTCCCACTCCTACAAGCAGAGCATCAAATGGGGAAAAGATGAGATAATGTGTAAACAGGCATCACCAAAGCAAGCTCCTTCACAGCATTTCCATTTAGAGGCTAAGGAACAGCTGGAGCTGTGTCTTTGGGAAGGATTACCTGGCTGCCTTGTACAGCCAGGGGCTTGTGCTTGATCTCAAGGCAGACTCACCAGGAAGAGAAGCTGTCCCAGGTCACCCATGGGCCGCAGATACATCAGGTCATACTGATCACAGCGATAGGGGATGATCACTTGGGAGCCAATGCGACCTAAAGGGCCACAAAACCCCCAAAGTTTCAAACAAATACATCCCTTTAAGTAGATGAACCTCTGAATAAACCAATTTCCCTTTTTTCCCCTGGCATTAAAGCACTACAATTAGACATAAGTATCCTGAATGCATATTTGCAAAACTAAAAGTAGAACAGAACTAAGGTGGTTCTTCTTGAACCTACATAATTCAAACTCTTAAATAGGATTCTTCCCTTAATCTTTAGACTTGTAAGCTAAAATGCCAAAGCTTGTTAACAAACAACAAAAATCGTGTATCCTATAAACATAGCACAATACCTAAAAAAAATGGAACATATACAAGGATATTTACATTCTTTAAGTTGCATGAAAAGAAGGTAAAAAGCAGCATGGGTGGTTTTCCAAAATTTAAATTCAAACCGTCAATTTTTAAGAATTCTAATCAAACTCCTGCAAACCTTTGAGTAAAATGTCTTAATAAGGCTGAAACCAGAAGACTCAAATACATACTGTAGCCCTCCTCAGACGTACATTCTACAGAGGAGGAGGATTTCTTTTAATGACCTTAACCTTCGAAAGCTCCAAAGTTCCCTTGATTAAAACACTTTTTAGTACTTGTCACATGCTGGAACTTAGGCAGACTGCAAAACACTTTTAAGATCCAAAATGCCAGAGACTTCTCCATCACCCTGCAACCTAAAGACTAATTAGTCCCCTTAAACGTTTTTTTTTGGGTAGCATTTTAAATCAGCGCTCCTGTGAGCATTACCTAAGCGGTTGACAACGTATCGTCCCAGGAAACCTGTGGCTCCAAAGACAGTGGCCACAATGCCACTGACAGAGGATCTTCCACTTCTGCCATGAGGGATCACGGCGTGATGGACTTGCCGGTGCTGCTGCAACACTGACCGTGCTGCAGTCAGGACAGAAATTCCATGGCCTGCAACAGGGAACAGGAGAGATTGCGGGACATGGATTGGGATTCAGCACTGCTAACTCACAGCTTATACTGGTTTTCTCATCACAGATCCTTTTTCTCTAATATCCCATGGTGAGACTCCTGATGGGTTGTTTCAGAGATCTCTGGAGAGGTCAGAGGGGAGCAGGCCTGGGAAGTTGTTGGTAAATCTAAGGACCAAACCGTGACAGGGAAGGAGCAGACAAAGGTTATCAGTTCTCAAAGAGCAAGTAAAGCTTACTGAGAGTTTAAGGTGAAGCAAGTAAAGAATACTCAGCAAAAATATAAAATATAGCAGAGGAAGCAATTCTGTATCACAGCTCTGAAGCGAGAAGATAGGAAGAGATGCAAAGAGACAGATCCATGACACATGGGATACTGCCTCAAAGCTGTTCCCTTCCTCATGGAGATACCTGGGAGCCAAGGAGGGAGGACACCATTAGGATACTGAGATACAAGAGCATGAGCTAACAGGACATCACACTGACAGAGTGGAGGCTATGGGATATGAGAAAGAAATTGTTCCCTGTGAGGGTGGTGAGGGCCTGGCACGCGTTGCCCAGAAAAGCTGTGGATGCCCCATCCCTGGAAGTGTCCAAGGACAGGTTGGATGGGACTGAGAGCAACCTGACACTTGCACACTGAAGAAGGTTTTATCCCAACGTGGTTAGGAATTACCAGTTACACAGGGGCACTAACACTGCAGCCACAATGTCCAGAAGATCAAAAGGACAGGATGTGTTGAGGCATAAATTATATTCTGTTACCTCAGCTAGCAGAACTCAAACCAGAAAGTCCAACTGGATTTCAGTGCCTGAAGGAGGTTTTTTGCTACCCAGAAGTCTGTCTATGACTGTTCTCTCCATATCCCACAAACCGGAAAAAGATATTGCATCTCCAGTTTTGTCCTGAAAGGCAGTATGAGAGCCACTGATAATGATTTAAATCTTTAAACTACTTAATGGATTTTTTGCTGTTACTTCTGCAAAAATTATTGGTGGCAGGTTCTACATAATGCCTCTTTCACTGTCACACCAACAAATAATATCTACTTACTGTTTTGTATTCTCCACCTTTGTGTATTCCCCTATTGTGCTTACCTTACGCTGTAAGGTGTTTAGTGATGAACATCTTTCCTTGTTCCATACCTCTGAGGTCTGGCTGCCATAAATTATCACCAGCTATGGTTATATGCCCAACCATTGCTTCAAATTCCATTTTCCAGGGTAGCTGTGGCTGCCCCATCCCTGAAAGTGTCCAAGGCCAGGCTGGATGGGGCTTTGAACAAGCTGGGATAGTGGAAGGTGTTGGAAGGGGGTGGCAACCAGATGATCCCTAAAGTCCTTTCCAATCCCAATAATTCTGTCATTCTATGAATTAAAGCTCAAATATCTACAGCAAACCCAAAGTGCCTTTTTCTTTAGCCAAAAGTCTGTCCATCCCTCTTCTCTCCCAACTCCATGAACTGGAAAAAGCCACCACATCTCCCATTTTGTCCTGAAAGGCAGTCTGACAATCACTTATGCAAATAAAGAACACACTGCTCCCACCAAAAGGATATTAAATTCCTCCCTGCCTTTTACCAACAAACCCGTTACTCAACTTAAGTTCAAAACCAATTTAAACGGATACAAAAACCAAAATACATGTTTTAAATATAATATTGGTAGCTGAAGTTTACCACAGATCATGGCCCAAAGGTCACAGTCACCTAAGAAAAGGCAAAAGGAACCCGAAGTTTTAGCCTACAGGGCAGTGACAGCCCCAGCGCGACACCCGCAGCTACATCCCGAGCCCTTTGTGCTCCAGCTCCCTAAGGAGAAGGGAGGCCGAAACACGATCATTCTCCGCGCCTCTACAATATTTTGTTGGCAGCTCCTTTCCAGCCGCTGCGGTGCGAGCTCCCCTTGCTCAGAGCCGGGAACGGAGCGCGTCCCGGGCCGGAGCCGTACAGACATGTCGAGCTCGCTGAGGGGCGGCGGGGCCGTGAGGGGCCCGGCGGGGCTGACACTCACCTGCCCTTGGCAGCCGCAGCCCGCGGGCGCAGCGCGTCGCCGCCGCCATCTTGTGTCGTCCCGGGGCGGGGCGGGGCCGCCCCGGGGCCGCC